>SZWC01011908.1:50855-80297 GCA_023375785.1 Penium margaritaceum
GGTCGACGCGCTGACCTCCGCCCGGCTCGCGTCTGGGGCTGCGTGGCCATTGTGTGGCTGCCCGCCCCCCAGCAGGGCGGCAAGCTTACCCCCCGCGGACGCCCCTGCACCTTCCTCGGTGTGTCTCGTCAGTCCAAGGCCTGGCGCTTCTGGGACCCATCTCGACACTGCATCGTCGAGTCCCGCGATGCCCTGTTCTTCGAGGATCTATTCCCCCGCGACCTCATACGCTCCGGCTCGTCTGTGTCCCTCCCGTCGCGTGGGGGAGTGGTGAGTCCGTCCTCCATCCTGTCGCCTCCGGGTGACACATCACTCCGTCCCTCTGAGCCGGTAGCGCCTGTCGCGTCCTCTGGCCCTCCCGAGCCAACAGCCCCAGTGGCGTCCGCTGGCCCCTCCGGGCCAGCAGTCCCAGCCGTGTCCGCTGGCCCCTCTGAGCCAGCAGCGCCTGTCGTGTTTGCTGGCCCCTCCGGGCCAGCAATCCCAGGCGCATCCGCAAGCCCCTTAGAGCCAGCAGCACCTGTCGTGTCCGCTGGCCCCTCTGAGCCAGCAGCGCCTGTCGTGTCCGCTGGCCCCTCCAGGCCGGTAACCCCAGTCACGTCCGCTGGCCCCTCCAGGCCAGAAATCCCAGCTGCGTCCACTGGCCCCTCTGAACCAGCTGCGCCTGTCATGTCTACAGACCCCTCCGGGCCAGCAGCCCCATTCGCGTCCGCTGGCCCCTCTGAGCCAGCAACGCTTGTCGTGTCCGCTGGCTCCTCCGGGCCGACAGCCCCAATCGCGTCCGCTGGCTCCTCCGAGCCAGTAGCCCCGTCCGCCTCCGTTGGCCAGTCGGACCCAGTACCATCTTCTGCCCGACCGCGCTACACACGTGGCCCA
Organism: Penium margaritaceum; assembly: GCA_023375785.1. Classification (NCBI taxonomy): domain Eukaryota; kingdom Viridiplantae; phylum Streptophyta; class Zygnematophyceae; order Desmidiales; family Peniaceae; genus Penium; species Penium margaritaceum. The sequence goes on from SZWC01011908.1 coordinate 51,729, forward strand.
GGCGGCAGCCTCTGACCTCGGCCGACAGTGAGCGCGCAGACCGCTGCACCGCGTCCCGTGGCGCCTCGACTCTCTGTGGCCCCACGTGTCTCCTCCACTCCCACAGTCGTGAGTGGGGACCCTGGCACGAAGGCTCTCGGCCTGACCACCTCTGCCATCATCGCAGACCTTCACCCTGGCTCTGCACTAGGCTACGCCATGCTTCATCACGAGCATCGGCATGCTGTCGTGGCTACACTCGCCCGGATCCCACGTGGATCTCGTGAGGCACACGCCCTCTCAGTACGGTCCACAGCACGCCCAGAGGACCCAGCTACCCTACGCGAGGCACGAGCCTCTCCTGAGGCCACACGTTGGGATGCTGCCTGCGCTGAGGAGCTCACTGCCATCCGCCAGCACCACGTGTATGACCTCGTCGACCTCCCTCCAGGTCGGAAGGCCATTGGTGCCAAGTGGGTCTTTCGGCGCAAGTGGAAGCCTGACGCGTCCTTGGACAAGTACAAGGCCCGCCTCACTACAAAGGGGATTGCTCAGGTCCCTGGGGTCAATTACGACTAGAACTTCGCCCCAGTCAGTCAGTTCTCCACTAGCCGGGCACTCTTCAGCCTGGTTGCCCAGCATGGGTGGGAACTGCATCAGATGGACGTGAGCAACGCGTTCCTCCATGGCTCACTTGAGGGTGAGGAGCTCTACATGGTGTAGCGCCCAGGCTTTGACGACGGCACTGGGAGAGTTTGGCGGCTACGGAAGGCCCTCTATGGCCTGAAGCAGTCACCTCGGTGCTGGAACCAGGAGATCAGCAGCACGCTTCTCCATGGTGGCCTCCAGCATAGCACCGCTGACCCCGCCCTGTTCATCAGCCCACGGGGTCAGACCCTCACCGCAGTTCTGGTCTACGTCGACGATCTCCTCATTGCGTCGCCAGACACGGCAGCCATCCAGCGTGTCAAGGACTTGCTGCACACTGCCTACCAGATGAAGGATCTCAGTTCCGCTCGAGTCTTCCTGGGCATGGAGCTCGAGCATGATCGCTCATAGGGCATCGTGCACGTTCACCAGGCTGCCTATGTGCAGACCCTGTCCACTCTCTTCGCCGAGGACCTACCCCTCGAGCCTAGCGCGTCTTCACCCATGTCACCCGATGGCCAAGTGAAGCTGAAAAGTCCTGACCCAGCTGTTGTGGGGGAGCCAGTTGATGTGACCACGTATCTGCGGGTCATCGGGTCACTGATGTTCCTGGCGACGATGACGCGTCCAGACATCGCGTTCGCCGTTAACCTCCTGGTCCAGTTCTCTCAAGAGTCGCGTCACCTCCACTTTGAGGTCGCGATCCGAGTACTGTGCTATGTCGTCTCGACCCCTCGGCGAGGCCTCATGTTCCGCCGTCAGCCGTCCGTCGTTGTAGTGGGTTACACCAACAGGGACTGGGCCGGTAGTCCAGACGGTAAGAGTCGCACTGGGTGGATCTTTCTTGTCGGGGGCACAGCTGTGTCCTGGCGTAGTGGCAAGCAGGGGTGCATTGCTCGCAGCACTGCTGAGGCTGAGTACGTGGCCCTTGGCTCAGGCGCGTGTGAGAGTGTGTGGTTGCGTTGTCTGTTGTCCGAGTTGCATCAGTCTGTCGCATCCATCACCTTGCATTGTGACAATAAGAGTGCCATGGCCATTGCAGACAGTGACGGTGTGCATCACACTCGTACAAAGCACATCAATGTTGAGTATCACTATGTGCGTTCGTTGTTGCACGACGGCAGCATCAATATCGTGTGGGTTGAAACAGCACGGCAGCTGGCTGACTTCCTGACCAAGGCACTGAAGCGGGACTCGTTTAAGAAGGCTGTGAGTTCAGTCGGCGTGCATCCGTGACTTGCTTTCTTTGTCTCTGTCTGCACTTCTGCGTGTCCTGGGAGAGTCTGTTTGTTGACCGTGTCTCTGCCCGCCCATGTGCACTACGCCTGTGAGTCATGGGGGAGTGTTGGTTTTTGCGCTCATTGTGCTCTGTTGTGTCCTCCCGGCTTGTGTACATTGGCGTGCAAATGACTGACGGCGAGACTCGACGCTGATGGAGTGTCGTCCGGTGGAGCCGACGCACGCTGAGGTCGTCTTGCAGTTCGCTGGAGCCCCCTCTCTCCGGCGACGTGTTCAGCTCCATTGGCAGGCCTCCTTGGCGGTCGCGCTGCCGGCAGTCACTGCCACCGCAGTCGCTGTCTGCATGCGTCCAGCACGTACTGTCGTGCCTGCGTCGTCATGCGCTGCCTAGGGTCCCAGTTGCATGTTGCTTGACCCTGTTTGGCAGCATAAACCGTCGTGGGCACTACCTGGGTTCAGGCTGCCATAACTCCTCGCTACTATTTTTCTAGCAGATTCTGACCGCACGGCTGCGTTCGCAGCGTCAGTATTATGGTATGCTCCAGTTTTCAGGCAAAACGGACGACGCCCAGGTTTTGGGCTGACGGCCGTCTGGCCGGCCTCACCGAGAAAACCTGCCAGCCTGAAATTAGCTATTTTCTGATTGGCTGATGAACAGAGTAACAAGCTCTACAGAGCTGGGGGGGGGGCTAGAACTTGGAGGGGTCCCCCATTGCTGTTCATTCTTGTTTCCTAATCAGTTACTATCAGTTTTCAGCTGCTTTCTCGCGCTAACTCTGGCACGCGCGTTTCTGAGTAACAAACCCAGAGCTTCCAGACTTAGACTCTAGAGCAGCAGACTGAGGGGGCAGCTGACTTAAGCAACTAGCGTGGAAGCCCGCACGCTGCATCAACAACGTTATTGCTCCAACCTGCTGCATAGTTTTCCTTTTCGCGGAAGTTGCGCAGCAGCTTCCGCCCAGCTGCTGCTGCAGCTGTGCTGTCAGCTGCAGCAGCAGCTGCGTAGCTGCGTCTGCAGCGATGGCAGCAGCGGCTGCACTATTGCTGCTGCTGTGCGCTGCAGCTGCTGCTGCGTGCTGTAGCTGATGCTGGCTGCCGCCGCCGCGCGCTGCTGCTGCTGCCACTGTTGCACTGCTGCTGCTACTACTGCCGTTGCTGCTCTGCTGTGGCCATCGCGGCTGCCGCTGCTGCTGCTGTGCTACTGCCGCCGCTGCCGCTGCTGCGCTGCTGCTGCCGACGCTGCTGCTGCGCTGCTACTACTACCGCTGCTGCCACGCTGTTACTACGGCCGCTGCTGCTGCGCTACTGCTGCCACCGCCTCTGCTACTGCTACTCTGCTGTTGTGGCTGCACGCACTGCAGCCGCCACGCACCTCAGCCGCCACGCACCTCTACGTGGCGGTACACGCTGCTGCTGCCTCTGCAGCTGCAATCTCACGTGGTGGGTGGAGTGCGTTGACGGCGACCGGCCGTCTAAAACAGATCCCAAGAACTCTGCTGCAGTTGTGACTCTCACTGCTGCTGCTCTGCTGCGTCTCTGCTGCGTAGCTCAGTGAGAACTATCTCACTGCTCTGATACCATAAGAAAGGGTGTAGAAGCTTCCTAGCAACGCAGCCGCTGACCGGGCGTCAGTGCCTGATCAGACGGTGACGACATTCATAGGTCGTACACACAACGGCAAGGGTTTGGCTAGGAGACACAAGGTACAGTGTCAGAATGCTTCAATATAGCATATGCAGAGAGAGATGACAAATGACAGGTCCAAGGCATAAATACCTGCCGCGGCCCACGGCGGGTGTTGCACGCGGCAGTCCAAGAGCTGTCCTAAAACCGGCCCAAAACCACTGTTTTGGCCGTAACTCTGCACACACATGTCAGAATGCTACGCCGTCTGAACCTAGACGTGCAAAATCAAAAGACGGACGCTAGGACTGGTCACATGCATGCATCCATCGACTGACAGTGAGTATACAATGCAAAAACATGCAAATAGGCCTCATGGCCAGTCCGCTGAAAGACGCCTCGAAGACGTAGAAGACACAGCAAAGAGTCCCGGTGGCATCTAGGGCTCTGGAACAATGGTCGGTCAGCTCCAAGCGGGTAGTCCGCCGCCTGTCGTTGCGCCTGTGTCACCAGGGCCGCCTGCCTCAGGGATCTGCACGAGTATGGACACGGCCGAGTGGTCACAGTAAACTGTACAGGAACTGCACAAAGTACAACACTCGTGCGTTGACCCAAACGATCCGGAAATCACCTGCAGTAACACGCTCATGCACAAAGTGATGCTCAACATTGATGTGTGTCGTGCGTGTGTGATGTATGCCATCATGTTCGACTATAGCTTTGGTGCTCTGGTTGTCATAGTGCGACGTGATGCAACAGATAGGGACGCTCACTTGTTGAAACAAGCAACACAGCCAAACACTCTCACACGTGCCAGCACCAGGAGCAACATACTTAGCCTCACTGGAACTGCGTGCCACACAACCTTGTTTGCTACATTTCCACGATACAGTGGTCCCTCCGACAAGGAAGATGTAGCATGTGTGGCTGCGAGCACCTGTGTCATGGACCCAGTCACTGTCTATGTAGCCATCGACTACAATTGACAGTTGTGCCTGATAGCAGAGACCGGTCCGTGCGGTGGAGAGTGCGTGCTTGACAACACGCAGTGTAGCCTCAAGGTGTCATGCACTACGGCACTGAGAGAACTGGGCCAAGAAATTCACAGAGAATGCGACATCCCCCCTTGGTTGTTGTCGCAAGGTACATGAGCAACCCGATGACACGGAGGTAATCCGTCACGTCGACTGCCTCCCCTGGCTTAGACACGTCCAGTGTCTTCAGCAATCTCTGGCCAGCTGGGGTCATAGGCGTCGACACTGTGGCGGTGGATCCAAGTAGAGAGGCAAAGCGCTCTACCAGACTGCGAACATACGCAGCCCTGTGCACATGAAGGGTGTGACGCGACCGGTCACCCTCAAGCTCCATGCCCAGGAAGACACGAGTAGGCCCAAGGTCTTTCATCTTGTACGTGGACTGCAGTAGGTCTTTTACTGAGTTGACAGCATCCTGGCTAGGTGATGCTATGAGCAGGTTGTCCACATAGACTAGGACAGCCACCAACGGCATAGAAGGTGGAGTCACAAAGCGTGAAGGATCCATCATACTACGTTGGTACCCTAGTTTTTCAAGGGTGGACGTGATCTCTTGGTTCCAAAACCGAGGTGACTGCTTCAGGCCATAGAGGGCCTTCCTCAACCGCTAGACGGTCAGTGCCATCGGAGGAGCCTGGAAGCTGAACCATGTATATCTCCTCGTCTTGCTGTCCATGAAGGAACGCATTGTTCACGTCCATCTGTTTGAGCTCCCAGTCATGGTGAGCCATGAGACTGAACAGCACTCTGGCTGTGGTGTATCATCCGACCGGTGAAAAGGTTTCACCAAAGCCGATGCCTGGGACCTGGGAGAACCCCTTCGTTGTAAGCCTCGCCTTGTACTTGTCTAGAGCGCCATTGGGTTTGTACTTCCGTCAGAAAACCCAACGAGCATCAATGGCCTTGCAACAGGGTGGCAAGTTAACTAACTCATAGACCACATGGTCATCTAGAGCATTCAGTTCAACACGCATGGTGATCTCCCACTGTTGGTCGTCAGTGGAAGTGCTTGACGTATCGTGGTTGGCTCAGGTGGTAGAGTTGTGGTGGCTGACACAACGTGACACTCTGCAATGCTGCTCAAAACAACTACCTCCAATGTGTGTGCATGCTTTGAGGCAAGGAGCACATAGCCAAGGGCAGAGCTCGGGTGGACGACCCCTGTGGCCAAGCCCAGAGCTTCCATGCAAGTCGAGAGGACAGGAGGTTGTCCGGTCTAAGATTGTGGGGATCGTGCTGGAACTGTAGTGCCAGAGCATTGAGGGAGTGCACGAAGGCGCCCTCCTTGGATGAAAGGGGAGACCGGAGCAGGGTCAGTGGTGATCAGTGGCAGAGATGGAGTGACCACATAAGGAAGGGAAGAGATAGGTGAGGTGGCCACCAGAGGCATGACCAGACTGGACGGAGAGACATGTGAGGGGATTTCAGCTGACTGGATACAATCCGTGACAGGAGAGGACGGAGCAATGGAGGAGCTGCTGGAGGACGGGGAAAAAATGGGTGCATGACCGAACGACAAGGGCGGCAAACTGGGTGTCGGGCTGGACGACGAGGACAACAACAAGGGTGAGAGCTGCGGTGCAGCAGCAGGGACTGTAGGGGTGGCAGGACCGACTCCCCCCCCCCCAACCAAGAGAGAGGCAGGAGAGAGGAGGGAGGGGGCAAGCGACTGAGGTCACGAAGGAAGACAGACTCAAAGAACAAGGCATCTTGGGATTCGATGACACGCTGACGAACAGGATCCCAAAAACACCATGCTTTAGACTGGATAGACACACCTAGAAAGGGGCATATGCGGCCACGAGGAGACAATTTGCCGTCATGCAAATCCATAGGGAGCCAGACGGAAGCAATACTGTCCCAAACTCAGTGAGGCGTAGGTCAACAAGAGTGCCGTGCTAGCGCTCAAAGGGTGTGACCGTGCGAGGATGAGGACCGTGGAGGACGCGGTTCCAGACCCATGTCATGTAGCTAATCACCTCAAAGGCAAAGAGCAGGGGCAGACCGGACTCGGACAAGAGGTTGCGGACGCTATCAGCCAATGTCCGATTCCAACGCTCGGAGACGCCAATCTGCTGGGATGTGTATGGAGCAGAGATCTCCAGAAAAACCCCTTGGGATTCAAGGAGGCGGGCGGTCGGACCAAGGAACTCACCACCACGGTCGCTACGAAAGACGCGCAACGACCGCTGACAGGAGCGTTCAGCCTGAACAAGCCAGGAATCGATGACGGAGCAAACTTCGCTCTTCTGTTGAAGGGCAAACAACTAGCAAAATTGAGAGAAATCATCAGTAAGGCATAAGACATAACGACCAACATCGCCTAGGAGGTCATGGGGCAAGGGGCCCACATCCGCATGGACACGATCGAGTGGGTGGGAGGACAGCGAGTCAGACGAGGAGAAAGGGGAGCAATGAATTTTGTCTTGCGCACTAACAAAACGGTCACCAGGGCAAGGGGCCGGGAAATCAGATGGAGAGAGACCAACAGCAGGCTGAAGGCAAACCATACTGTGAATGACATCAGAATGAACATGACCAAGGCAGCAATGCAAGAGACGGACAAGGTCAAGAGAGAGGGATGGAGCAACATGAGCGAGCACAGACCTCGGCACGGAGGAAGAAGAGGAGTCATGCAAGGGAACCTGGTAAAGCTTACCATATTGCGTGCCACGTAAGAGAGGACGGCCAAAGGAACGCAGATAAACGGTACCAATACCACAACCGACAGTGAAATCCATAGCTTGGCTGTTGAGGGACGACACAAACAGCAAGACGAGGTCAAGCGAAGGCACGTACAAAACGTTAGGCAAGTACAAGGTACCACTGGGACCAACAAAACGGACAACGCCAACGCCTTGAACGGGAAGCAACTGATCAGACCCTATACAGACAAGGCAGACAGACCCGACAAGACCCAACGAGATGAACGAAAAGCAAACAGATGTCATGTGGTGGGTGGTCTCAGAATCGAGGACCCAAAATTCGCTGGAGACACGGACAGAGGGCAGAACACCAGAGGTGGTGATAGTGCCAACGGAGGATAGGGGGGAGAAAAGGGGCTGACGGAGGGAGAGACAACGAGGAAGAAAGACAGACTACTAGTGCTCAATCCACAAGACGGATACACTCAACAAGCTCAAAACGTGACCAGGGGGGTCCCCACAAAGGACAGTGTCTGTCAGACACACAAGACCTTTTGCCAGCAATGCAACACTATCACCTTACTGATTGCAAAGGTGCAGAAGCTAAAGACGAGACTGCTCTAGCTGGCGCTCCTGATTGCGGCAGTCACCGTTTACTGACGCCAACAGGGCCAGAGTAGATGCGCCTGAAGAAGAAGGGAACCACAGTGGCACGGTATGGGGGTAGGAGGGAGGACCCGCATAAGTGGGTGCACCAGATGGAGGAGGCCAGCCCTAAGGGCAGGGACTAGGAGGCGGAAAGAATGACAAGCCAGTGGTAGAGAGGGCGTGAGAAGAGGTGGTGGCAAGTGGACGCAAAGAGGCCGTAGAGATGGAGGGCGTCGGCGCTGAGGAAGAGCCAAATGTACAAGCCCAATGAGAGAGCATGGCTCGAGCTAGACAAAGATCATCTGGAGGGGCGGGACATGAACGGCCTGAATGCTCAGAGCAGCCGCAGTTCCAGCACACGACGGAACCAGGAGTCCGGGAGGAAGGCGTACTACCCTTGTCCTCCCCCTTGCCTTTGCCCTTACCCTTACCCTTCCCACGGCCATGGGAGGCAAGGGCGGAGGTAGTAGAGGATGAGGCAGACAAGGAAGAGGAGGAAGGGGCAGTGGAAGAAGCGGGTGCGGCAGTGGTGGTGCGTGCAGCAACACCTGTGACGGCGGAGTGGTGGAGGCGCTTGTTTTGAAGGCTAGTTTACTAGGCATCAAGACGCTCGAAGGTGAAATCCCACAGAGCCCCCACCTCAGGCGAAGACTCTGGAGGAACTGGCTGTGAGGCAAGATGCTATAGCTCGTCAGCTTTGACATCGCGAAGTAGGTCGGACAGCACCAGGATGAGGCCGTTGACCATGGTGAGGACGGCAGAGAGCTAGCCAGGCACTGCTTTTCCAAGCTCGCGAAGGAGCTTAAGACCGCGAGTCTAGTATGCATCAGAATTCTCATCACCACGCATGAGAAGCGTGTTGAATTGGACTGTGAGGGCACTCTGAGCAGCTTGGCTAGTGACAGTGCTGATGCTCATGAGCCTAAAGCGGCTACCACGCTGTTGGTAACAATGGTGCTGCAACTCCTGCGCGTAATGCTGCTGCTATTACGCTGGCTGATGTGGCTGCCAACACTGCTGCTAAAACTACTACTACTGCTGCTCCAGATGTTGCAACTGCTACGGACGATACTACTGCTGTTGCGGACAATCCTACAGCTGTTGCATGTATTGCTACGGATTTTCTTACCACTATAGCTCTTGCTACTTCAAGGATGCTTCGTGGAGAGGCGGTGGTTCCATAAGAGGCAACTTCCATAGTAGTTGGAGCTAATGGTAGAGTAGGGCAGCAGTGCTGTTGCGACAGACCCAACTGAAGTTGTGGCTACTGAAAGAGGCTGCAGTCGCAACTACTACAACTAACGCAGGTGCTGCTAGTGCCCAAACGCACAAGCGGTTGCAGTTGTGGGGGCTGGGGCTGTTTCCGTGCGACTGCCGTTGGTGCAGTCACGCGGACGATGCAGCCTACTGATCCTTGTGACGCAAGCACGAGAGTGCGATGGGAGGACCGGCTACGAAGATTACAACTGTTGAGAGGTGCGAGAGAAGTGCGGGAGGAGAGGTCCGTGGGCGAGGGGAAAACACCCTAATCGGTGTTTGTCCTGTGAGTTGCTGCAATCGGCCACCAAGACAGTAGGCTGAAGGCTAGTGGGAATGAGATCCTTCTTCGTAAGGACCTCTGCGACTGGTATAGAGCGGCGGAGCTGGGAGAAGCGACGACGACAACGGCGAGATGTGACACGTCAAGAGGATCACACGTGCAGTGTCGCGCGTGATGTGTTTCCTCCTCACATTGCTCTGATACCAGTGGATGGTGAGACTTGGTGTGACAAGGGAATGTGGAAATGTAGGGCAAGGAACCAAGAAAGGCTTAACACCATGCATGGTGTTTCAAATGCAAGTGAGAGTTGTGAGTGACGAGTAAGAACGAGCTGGACTGCTAGCGGGCGAGGGAGAACGTGACAGGCGCGGAGCGGCAAGCTCCTCCTTGCTTGCACTACAAAGCACAGTAAAGCCTCAAACTCAAGCCTGCCAGCCGAATTATCCTGCAAACGTACAGAGAGACATGATTCTGCCAAGAAAACCTAAGTGTCACAAACTTGGGTGCTCACCCCCCCTACAAAACAGTAACAATAGGAAGCCTAGTGTTCATGCAACAACAAACATGTGTCCATGAAGTGTTTTTGTCATGAGCCACGATGAGAATTGACATGGCTCCACTTCTTGTACACGTGTCACCATGAGGGACGATGTGGTGCCGGCGCCAGCGTCACTCCAGCATCAGTCACCTACATCAGTGAGGTGAGTGTGCGAAGAGGCAAGGGGTCACGACGTGTATGTGGTTCACAAACCAACACCGACCACTCATGACGCGACCGCACATGCGTCACTCGACAATCGACCCAATGACCTTGAATGTGCCTCATTTGTAACTCGACGCTTGTACATACATGTTCAATCATTCAGATACTTGTCATTTAAGTATAGTTACTGCTAATTATGCATTACTGAAGTTTCCCAAATTCCAAATTGTGTTTTGCCTCGCAACTTCTACCTATTCACCATCTATGCTCTGTTTGGCATAACACATGATGTTAGAGCGCATTGGTACTGGAGAGGCATCCAACTACTTTACTCGTATGGTGGACTACCTCGCACAAGCCATCAGCGCATCTCACACGTCAAGACTTTGCAGACTTTGCAACCAAGGCGTGAGGCAAGCGAGGGCAACCGACGACCAGTAACATGTCCTCGGCGATGGCTTCGGCGGTGTAGGAGCAGAATGTGAATATGCACGCGATAGCAGGGTCAATAGGTGGTTACAGATCAAATGGCACCAAACCAGTTGCCCCTACCGAGAGCCTCAACGTCAACATCAGGAACGATAGGTGGTACCAGGCGACATGTGCAAATCAACAAGGAACTAGAGAACTGCATCTCCGCGCTCGAGGGGATCAAGAGCCATCTTCCCCAACAAATCAACATCACGATGGAGGTTCTTTGCAACAAAAGCACACGAGACGCGGTGCTCGTTGAGAGAAATACCCAACTCTCGAGCGAACCCAAAATTCATCGGGTCCCTCGAGAATCGTCCAATCCTGCAAATTCTTAAGGACTGACAGTTCGGGTGTGGCTAACAAGTTTTGAAGTGTGCTTCACTACTGCTGGGGTCAACAACAAACAAAAACAGATTGACCACGTGCTGCGCTCTTGTGTGGCACGACGCTAAGTTGGTGGTCTGATCTAAAGGTCATCCAATGGCAGCAAGACACCAGCGGGGCATCATCAACGGCCAACGGCGCCGGTCTCATATCGCTGACTGCATGTGTTCTACCCTTGCAGTAGATCAACCCACAGTGGCAAGATGCATTGACGCCACCAACAGACTAGAACGACTTCTTGTACATGATGCTCACATGATTTGGACGACTAAACGAGAAGCTTGATGCCCGGTACAAGCTCCATCGTCTCCGTAAGCAGTCCAGCATGGCAAAGTACACGTGGAGATCTTGCAAGATCATCACTGGTGCAGACAACGCCCCTAACAAACTCTGTTGTTACTACAACAATGGCCTCAAGAGGGACATCCAATGAGCAATTTCCATCTTTGGCATCCAATATATTTTGCCGCGGATGATCGCCGTAGCAGAAAGAATCAACAACGTCAACTAGAATGCACGGATCCACGAATCCTATGGCTGGCAAACTCTCAACCACAATCATCATACAAATGGAAAAAAGGCAGTCAGGGGACTCCTGGACTCCAATGGAAGTGGACGCCATCAACGAGAGAGATACGTGCACCTGCTACAAGTACACAAAAGTCAGGTAGATTGATCGCAAGTTTTTGAGCAAGCAAAAAGCCAAAAGGGGGGAGGGAGCCATAGAAAAATGAGTCGGGAAATGGCAAAGGGCAAGAGTGAAAGGTGCAACTCTTGTCCGCACAGAGCGATCTACACCAAACGACTGCCCATCTGAATGGCCTACAATGTCCCAAAGGGTTTCTGAGATTTCAAAGTTCGACGAGGGATACAAGGATGACCAACCAGCGATGCTACTAAAAGTCCAACCTCTATGATGCAACAGTTGCAAAATGGTACTGGTACTATTGGATGGAAGAGCTTATCACAGTTTTGTAAGCAACGACATGGTTTGTAAGCTAGGTTTGAAGGAAAAACAGTCAATGGGGGAATACAAATACGGAGACTCAGAGAGCCACTACGACTACAGGTGGGAGATCTACGGGATGTTTTCTAGGTCATGTCCAATGAGTTCTCACAAAACCATTCTCGGACAAGATTTCGTTTACATACACAATCCATAGGTTGCTTGGAATAGCGGCGAGGTCTACATGGAAATTGGCGACACCAAGTGAAAACTTCCATGTGTGGGACGGAAGATGGCAGCTCACATAGCAGGGGTAGAGGCAAAAGAGGAAGCCGCGGTAACCATAAAGCAATCACTTGTACAAAAAATACCGCTCAACGTGGCCAAGTACTACATGAAATGAGGAGCTCCTGCGTGGCTCGTACATCATGAGGAAGCAGGAGTGGCGATAGCTGACTCATCACCCTCGTCGACCTCATCAGCATCATCGGCATCAATAAAGTTCGTGATGGTATCTGGAGATTTTGCACCACTCATTCAAGATTGTGTGAGCGTCTTCCCCGACAAACTTCCAAAAAACCCCACCACCTCAACACAACATCAATCATTGCATCCGACTGAAGCTGGGGAGCCGACCCACAGTTTGAGGGGCCTATAGGATGAGCAATCACGAGTTGACCGAGTTAAAAAAGAAACTCGAGGAAATTCTCAATCAGGGGTTCATCCGCCCATCCAAGTCACCATACGCCGCACGAGTATTGTTTGTAAAACATAAAACTGGTGACATGTGGATGTATGTGGACTACCAGACGCTGAACCACGCCACCATGAAGAACGGCTACCCTCTGTTCCTAGCTGAGGAAAGTTTTGACCAACTTAGAGGGGCTCTAAACTGACTTACGCATTGGTTATTGCCAGATTCGTGTGGTAGACACCAACATCAAGAAGACGGCATTCCAAAATTGCTACGGGAATTTTTATTTCATGTTAATGTCGTTCGGACTTACAAATACCCCGACGATGTTCATGGCGGCAATTGGGAACATTTTTCATCCATACCTTGACGACTTTGTCGTAGTGTACCTCAATGACATTCTACTATACATCTGCATCCCGGAGGAGCATGATGGACATCTTTGAAAAGTTCTTAAAGTTTTATAAAAGAGATTTTTTTTTAACTTTCAAAATGTAACTTCGATCGCCGTTTGATCAAGTTTTTGGGTCACGTTATAAACGGTGCGCGGATCACCATGGATCCAAAAAAAGTGGCAGGAGTCACTGATTGGCCAACACTGACCACTGTCATAGACGTTCAAGTTTCCCTCATCATTTGCAACTACTACTAACGCTTTGTATAAGATAATGTCCGAGTGTCAGTACCTCTCTCTGATCTCACTTGGAAATAAAACGAGTGGTGTTGGGGAGACAACGAACAAGAAGTGTTCACCACTTTATGGATGAATCTAACCTCGATGCCAACCTTGTAATTAGTTCATCCAACAGTCAACTACGTCATGGCAGCAGATGCCTCAGGTCGAGTCATCGGCTCAGTCCTCCTGCAAGATCAAGGCAATGGCAAGCAACTAGTCGCATACATGTCTAGAAAACTATGAGGACAGGACCTCAACTACGCCGTACGCGAGAAAGAAATACTTCACGTCGTACATGCATTTAAGACTTGGCGGTGTTATTTGGAGTGCCGCCGATGCATTGCATGCACCAACCACCATGCGTTGAAATACTTGAAGACGCAGCCGAACCTCAGTCGACGTCAACCCCGATTGATGGAGTTCATTGAATCCGGGTTTGACTACGATTTTGAGTACTGGCCATGCGCAATCAACCTAGCAGATGCACTCAGGCGCTGACCAAATCTAATGGCTAACGTAGCAACGCTACAGCTGCAACAAGATCCGTATCTCAAGCCATTGTTTAAACGAGGCTACGACCAACACGATGGATACGACAAGGCAAATTTTTGGTATAATGTAGCCTATTGGCAGCAACGATTGTCTTGTCAGATGATCGTTCCTCCAAACGACAAACTTTGCCCATGCCACCACAAAGGTCCAGGTGAACACTTTGGAGAGGACATGACGCTGGAGAAGTTGGCAAAAAACTACTGGTTGGACAAGATGCAATCTGATGTAGCCAAATTTTGTAAATCTTGTGACACGTGTCAGCAACAAAAATCCCGGACCCGGACTTTTGCAGTCGCTCCTTGTTTCAACATAACCGTGGAATGACATCTCCATGGAATTCGTCACGGAATTACCAATCACACCGGAGAGATATGACGCAATCCTCGTGGTTGTTGACAGGTTTTCCAAAATTTCCCATTTTATCCTGACCACGACCACCGTCATCGCCAAAGGAACAGCACGGCTATTTCTAATTAACATCGTGCGGTTACAAGGCATAGCGTGAACAATCACCAGCGACAAGGATAGTCAATTCACCAGCCGTTTTTTGTGCAAACTGATGACTCGTTGCAACAATCGGATCTAGCTGTCAACGACGGTCCATCCTCCAACCGACGGCCAAACCAACTGGAAAAATCATACGCTCCAACAACTTCTCCAAACATTATACGATCCCCATGGGAAAGATTGGACATGAAAACCCCTTATTGCCAAAATTGCATACAATTTGGCAATCTCCACCGCAACCGGTAGAAATTCGTTTTAAGTGGTTTATGGCAAACTATCCGCCACACTAGCCGCACTACATAGTCAAAGTAACATTCCCGCGGTTGATGTCCAATGCCGGGACTTCTCCACCATCTGGGAAGAAACATGGCAAACACTTGCGAAGACGCAAACAGTGATGAAAGGAGCAGCTGACCATCATCGTGACAACAACATTTTTGTCACTGGCGACAAAGTCCTTCTCAGCTCGGCCAACAGCAAACGCCACGAAGCTGTCTATTTGAAGCTCAAACCCCAAAGTTTGGGACCATTTGAGATCGAGCGCATGCAAATCCATGTGGTTGCACGACTCAAACTCCTCGACACTATGCAAGTTCATCCTGTGTTCCATATCATCCAACTCAAACACTACCGAGACCCCGGAGAGAACTTCCCCGGAAGGGATGATCCTCCCCCTCCTCCTGTACACGTAGATGAGGAAACCAAATACGTAATCAAGGACATCCTTGGCAATCGACAACGTGGCAAAAAAAAGAGTATCTTGTCAAGTGGCACAACCATGACATCGCACATAACAGCTGGGAACCCTACGACAACCTTCGATACATCGATCACATCATCGAAGGCTATTACCGCCATCACTGGGCCACATCTATATGTGCGTCGGGACGTCGCAGCTAAAAGGGAGGGAAGTGTTACCTACCAGACGTACACGAGTCCCTTATCTTTCCAAGCGAGAATTTCTATTACTACACAGATAGCACACTACACATCAAGACCTTGATTTTCACCCCGATGGCTAAGGGCAATTCGGCCAGCTGCCCTTGCAGTTTAGTGAACCTTCTTGACATTTCTGAGAACTTTGACCACTCTCACCAATCCACAACATAAGTGACACTGTCTTTCGGACGACTTCTCGACGCATCGAGACATGTATCGATGCGTCCCAAATTCCAAAGTTTTCTCAGCCTCACAACTTCTACCTGTTCACCATCGATGCTCCACTTGGCATAGTAATACATACAATGACGGGAATCACAATGAGACATATGTTGGGTCTCTGGCATAGCGGTGCGTGTGATATTGCATCGTGCGTGTTTGCTTGTAGAAATTCCACCAAGAAGACAATGGGTTTCTAAAGCATTGAGGAAAGCCTTTTTAAGATTCAAGCATCGTCAAGAACTCCACCAAATAGCATCAAAACAGAGAAACTATTTGTGATGCTTCTTTCAAACTTCTAGAAAGTGGCCGATAGTGTCAGAAATTTTGGACCCAAAATACCGAAGGTCAATGCAGGTGCCTAAAATGCCCCTGTTGATAGATGTAGCAATCTTGAGGACGACGCGCAATGGGCCATAAATGTAAAGGGGAAAATTTCTACTAGAAAGGCTTAGAGACTCGTGTACATCTGGGACGTAACACTTCACCCCCCCCCTCCCGTCTTAAGTGTAATGCCCTGGCATGTTAGCACACCTAGGCCGGTGACACCTGTGGTGGCCGTCGATGAGATGATCAATGTCTCAAAGGTTATCGTAGGGCTCCCAGTTGTTGTGCGTTGCATTCGAGTCGTACCACTAGACACGATACTCAGTCATTTTCCCATGATGTTGATGGCCAAGTATGTTTTCAATTAAGTACTCCGTATTTCCATCTATGAGGATAAGAGGTGGAGGTGCAACATCTCATGCAGGGAAGCTCTCGTTAGTACATTTATAGTTTTTGAGCTTGCTTGCATAGAAGACTGGGTGGATCGCCATGTTTTTTGGTAGGTGAATTCAAGCGATGACTGGGGTTTGCATTCACTTGATCTCAAACTGTCCCAACCATTAAGATTTTTGCCATGCCAAGTCTTGTACACAGAGTTTGATGTTAAACGACGTGGGCAAGATGTAACTGCTAGTGTTAAACACGTCATTGCTACGATGTCATCCCACTACTTGTTTTACAACTACTTGTGTTTTCATGAGAGTTTGGCACATTTCCCTCCAAATGCTGAAGAAATCCAGACGGTGGATGTCAGCCGTGTCAATGTTACTCTGCCTTTGAAGTCCTTCCGGTGTGGCAAGAAGTTTGTCAGACCACCTCAAACGGAATGTTGCCCGTTCCAGTTGATTTGACTATTGTATGCGAGCTTGGCATTTGGCAAGTTTTTGTGACTATCAGTGTCGTGCAACTTGCATAACGTGTGGAGAAGTTGTTTGAGCATCTCATTAGTCCGCTTGGTTTGCTCATCAGTTTGAGGATGGAACGCTGTTGATAGTTGAATCCAAGTGCCATAACGTGTCATCAACACCTGCCAAACATGGATAGCGAAGCAGCCATCTCGGTCATGAACAATGGTACATGGCACGCCATACAGCCATACAATCCGATTTAGAAACAATCATGATGTTCCTTCAAGAGTGATTGTGGTTATCATCGTGGTGGAGTGTGAAGTTTTCTAAAACCTGTCCATCACCATGAGGATGGCGTCATAGCCCTCCGGAGTGGTAGGAAACCCCATCAAAAAATCCATGGTGATGTTGGTCCACGGTTCTGTAAAAACAAGGAGAGGTTGGATCAGTAATGTTGGCCTCGTATAGTGAGATTTTTGTCTCTTACAGGTGTCGCAAGATTTGTTGAAGTTTGTTGCGTTGGTCCTCATCCAATCCTAGTATGAACACCTTGTTAGCTTTATAAATGTCTTTCCCTAACCAGAGTGCCCACTTGAATCCATGTCATGGCATTCCTCCAATAGCATTCTTTATAGCTCATCATCTGATGGCATGACAACCTGGCGAGTGAATCATAATCACCAGTAGCGGATATCAAACCAAAACTATATGTCGTACCCGCCAAACTACACGTAATCCTTTGCGAACAACCTTACGAGGTAGGGGTCTTGATGAGCGAGCATCGTGATGATCTCGGCAATCAATTATAGTCACTGACTAAAGGCATCAGATTTTTTTTGGGTCGGTACTAGGTTTTGTAGTCAAAGTTGGACTTGAGGAACTCCATGCATTCAGTTTGACAACAGCTCAGATTTGGATGAGTCTTGAGATGGTTGAGTGCATGATGTTTTGTGCAATTGAAACACTGTCGTCATCCCAAGTAGCATTGCAAGGTCTTGAACGTGTGCACGACCGTGAGAATTTCCTTTTCATGCACCGCGTAGTTAACTTCATGTCTCAGTAGCTTTGTGACATGTCCATGACTGGATTTTCTTTGCCAACGTTCTGTTAGGACGGTTTTGATGACTCCATCAAATGCATTGATGGCCATGATGTGGTTCATCATTGAGTTTTCCAATCATACGGTGAACACCAAGTTCATTATGTTCCTGAAATATTGGAATGCTTATTGTTTGTTGTCCCCCAACTCCACTTAGTGGTTTTACAAGTGATATTGGAGAGAGGCACTGACACTCGGACATAAACCTTTACAGATCTATGGTAGTAGACATAGATTCCTAAAGACATTTTAACATCCCACAAGTTGGCTGGCATGGACAAATTAGCAAATGCCACAACGGTTTTTGGTCCATAGTGATTTGTTCATTGCCGATGATGTGACCCAACAAATCAAAACCCAAAGTCGTATTTTGAGTTTTTTTCATACAGTTTTCCTCTTTGTAAAATCCCAAGAAATGTTTTGAGATATCCATTGTGCTCCTCTAGGATGTGGTTGTACTCAATGATGTCTTCGAGACATACAACAATGAAGTCATCAAGTTACAGCCAAAATGTATTATTCATTATCATCGTGAATGTTGCGAGGGAATTCTTGAGTCCGGCTGACATGATCGCAAACTCAAATTGCACGTTCCTGGTGCATAACATAGTTTTTGGATAACAGTTATAGTGTGATAGTGTAACTGATAACAGTTACACGAATCTGATGATATTCGTTACATAGGTCAATTTTGGTGAATAATCTTGTGCCAAGGAGTTGGTTGAAACCTTATTCTTCTCGGGTAAGAGGGTAGCGGTCTTTCACGATCATTTTGTTGAGAGCTTAGAAGTCCACTAACATTCACATCTCCCTAGATTTCTCTTCCATAAGAAGTACGAGTGGCACGTACGGTTTCGTGGGGGGGTCTAATGAACCCCTGACCAAGCATCTCATCCAGCTGTTTTTTTAGTTCGATCAGCTCATGGTCATTCATCCAATAGGTCCCCTTCACCGTCCTTCTACTACCTACCTTCAGGACTATCTCATGGTCAACGCTTCATTATGGAGGTAGCTCCCGAGGCAGCTCATCTAGAAGAACCAATCCAAACTCCTCTACGAGTGGGGTCGTTGAAGTTGCATCTGTAGTTGTAAAACATTTGGTGTCCCTTGTTTACACGTGGAGTAGTAATGTTTTCCTCCCAATTTCAGATATTTCCTATCCATTTTTAGTGATATCGGCTAGCTTTTTGTGATTGCTACAACTTCCTCTACTGCTTCCACCCTTGATGCTTCTTGCAACTGTCGCTACATTGTGGGTCACTCAATCACAGGCAAATGTTATGTTTCACGTAGACTGGTCTGTTGCTTCTGTCCACCTACGGATTATGCTGGTACAAGAAATATTTTCTGAGGATGATTTTTTGGTTTCTCATTAGGTAAGTTTCTCATAGCGTCATGTCATATAAACCTCCAATTTGTAGCTAGAGAGAAAGTCAGCAGATCCGCAGTCGGCCGTTAATGGTTCTCCTTTGAACATATATTGTTCTGTCAGTAAATCGAGCTTGTGAAACATGTCATTACTTTCAAAACTTCTGAGAGCTCCTCCATCCAGGAGTGTTGGTACTCCTTTGCAAAATTTCCAACCCCTTGGTTGTACTTGTAATTGTATCATCGGTTGGTCATCTTCACATTCCTCGTCGATCTTTGCAATCTCAGGGACCCTCATCCGGAATGATGCGAGCCTTTGAGACAGACAATTGGTCGGTGCAGATTTTACCAAACGATTAGGATTTTTGTCGACCACTCCTATCCTTAACCGATTACTGACTCCTTACTCTTTCCATGCATAATCCCTGCCTTTTTGGCCGGGTGTTGTTGTTTCTGACAGTCACACAAGACATACCGTGCTTCTTGCAGGTCCAATATAGTTGTTGATAGCGTTGATCAAAGGTGTCCATCTTCGCGAGGGACAAGGATTCCATCAACCGTGACTTCCCTCCACGATATGAACCGTGGCCTTGAATTTTCCAGTTGTTCACATATCCAAGTATTGTAGTTAGCACTATCGATGCAATAGGTTGTTGTGAGCATTTGCAAACGATCCAGCTAGATGTTGAATATGGTAATTGCACGCTTGATGCTACATTTGAGGCTGTTCTTGTAGTACAAACAGAGCCTTTTGGGGACGAGGTTGCTTCCAGTTATGATTTCACGGAAACACTAAGTATACATTGTCATGTTGGATTGTTGATGCAAGCGTTGTTGCATATACCGTGCGTCTTTTTTTTTGTTCGATTTCCAAAATGTGTGCCTCAGAGAATCATGCTACATTGGATTGATCTACTCAAGAGGTTGATGGTGTGAAAGCCATTGCCTAAGATGTTGATCCAGTCCGCCGGTCTCCTGACGTTGCTGGACGGCCTTTAGATCAGACCACCAACTCAATTACGTGCCATGCAAAAGCGAGGCCACCAGGTCAATTTTATGTTTGTTGTTGTTTGCCCTTACGGTTCTGAAGTACGCCTAAAACTCGTCAACCATATCCTGACCATCGTTCCTTTAACATTTGCGAGATCAAATGGTTCATGGAGCAGCAAACAGATTTGGGGTTCACTTAAGACTTGAAGACCTTTCTCGGTGAGCACTTCTTGCCTGGCGTGTGAATTTCATAGCCACTCCATTGCCGCGATGAGTTGTTTGAGC
The DNA here is from genome assembly GCA_023375785.1 of Penium margaritaceum. Lineage (NCBI taxonomy): Eukaryota > Viridiplantae > Streptophyta > Zygnematophyceae > Desmidiales > Peniaceae > Penium > Penium margaritaceum. Next base: position 72,096 of record SZWC01011908.1, read on the forward strand.
AGATGGGAATTGAGGCTCTTGAGTCTGGACAACTTTTGGTACATGTCTTCAATGATATGAGCCTGTCGGTTGGTGCCTCCCATCGCGCCAATTGTCAATCAAGCGGGCACCGGCAGGGATGAAGGGTTAGCTGAGCCCCAGGGAACCATGACCGGATCGGCCGATGGGATTGTTAGTGCTGCACCATTTGTCGCAAAAGTTGTCACTACACCCTAGTTCATCCCATGCTGCTGATCCTCCATAATGATGATACTTGTCGATTACTAATTCTTGTTGTTTGGGTGCTCTCACTTCCTTCACCATTGTCGTCGTGACGTCTTCGAACTTTTGAAGAGTGGAGGTATGCTTGTGCAAGCTTGTCATCTTGTAGTTAATGAGTTGGTTGCTTCACCAATGCCACTACGCTCTCATAAGAGACGTTACGTCGAGTGAAACGTGGATGGCTCCTAGGGATGAGATGCAGAGCGGAGGAGAACTTGAGGAAATGGAATTTTTTTTGGTACTCAGCAGTATGTGTACTTAAACGAGAAGTGTTGAACATGTGAGTGCACATATACTATGATAATAATCACAATGAGAGATATGCTCGATATTTTATGTTCAAGCCGAGCGAGACGGGTGATGTTGCATCATGAGTGGTCCCTTCAAGAAACTCCACCAAGTTAGGGGGTTTTCAGAATATGAAGGGAAATTTTTATAGAAGTCCAACACGATCGAGAAGGTGATGATACACCATTAAAATAGTAGTGCACCTTGTGTTGTCTTCGTTAACCTTCTAGAAAGTGGTAGAAAGTGTCGGAATCTTCAGAAGCGAAACATTGGAGGTCAGGGCAGGTGGCTAAAAAACCCTTGGCCAATTAGTGTAAAATCATAAGGTTGATGCACGTTGCGCCATAAATGTATGGACAGAAATGCCCACTTGTAAGATTGAGGAACTTGTGTATGTCTCAGACGTAACACTTCTCTCCTTTTTAGCCGCAACATCTCGGTGCATTAGCAGAAGTACTATGGTGATGCCTATTGTAGCCGTCAATCAAATGACCAACATCTTGCATGTTGTTGAAGGGTTCTAGGCTAGTGTGTGCAACATTGTAGCCATACCACTTGACCAAATACTTTTTTTTCATGCTGACGATGCCCGAGCATGTCTTCAACCATGTACCCCTTGTCCCCATTCGCTTGGATAGAAGATAGAGGATTACCACGTCTTGGCACGGGGAGTTCTCAGAGGAATCCTTGTAATTTGAGCTTGCTCACGTGGAAGGCTGGGTAAATCGCGATGCTGTCTTGTAGGCTGAGGCAATCCACAAGTGCGGTTTGTATTTGCTTGATCTCAAACGGGCCCAACCATCAGGATTTGAGCTTTTGTGAGATATTTCCCACAGAGTTTGATATTCACCAAGTTGAGAAGGAAATTATTGTTGGTGCTAAGCACATCATGGCTGCGATGTTGGTATGTTGCTCACTTCATAAACGATTGTGCCTCCATGAGAGTGTGATGTGTTCCCTAAAAGATGTTGGAGAAACCCCTCTGGTGGATGTTGACCACGGAAAACTCCTCTTGCTTTGAAGTCCTGCTAGTGTGGCGGAAATTTTGACAAAGACCACCTCGAACGGAGTTTTACCCATTGTGGTACAAGTGGTGGAGTTTTATGTGAGTTTGACGGTCGACGGTTTGGTTTTCTAATCAGTGCCATTTGGCTTGCATAAAGTGCGATAGAGTTGTACGAGCAGCTGATTGGTACGTTTGGTTTGCCCGCTGCTTTGAGGATGGAATGCCATTGGTATGTGGATCCGACTGCCATAACACATCGTTAACTCATGCAAAAAATGGCTAGTGGCTAGTGATAGGTTGTCTCTGTTTCTGATGGTCGTGTTTAGCCGTAGAATTTGATTTGGAAACAGACATGTTACTTCCTTTGTAGTGATGGTGATTGTCGTCGAGATGAAGTGCGGCTTTCATTTTTAAACCGGTTCACCACCACGAGGATGGTGTCATGGACATTAGGAGTAGCAGGCTTTCCCTGTCATAAAATCCATGCTGATGTAGATCCATGGTTTCATCAAATGAAGGAGTCGTTGGAGCAGTCCAGGAGGCCTCGTGAAGTGAGATTTTTACAACTAACATGTGTCGCATGATACAAAGAATTTCCATGCCAGTCTCATTCTAGTCCTAGTGCGATATCTTGATAGCTTCTTGAGCATCTAGTCCTCGCCAAAATGTCCATCCGGACTTGTGTTGTGGCGCTCATCCATCAGTATTTGGCCATTTATGACTTACGGACGTCCGAAGTACCCTGTATCCCAATGAAGCAATAGACTGCCATTTTTAAGCGCACATGGCTCCAATGAACCATGGGATATTGCTCCCAGCATCCCCCAAGGGACACCTCGGCCATGCTGTGCGTGGTGGGAGCCAAACTGGTCACCATTGGATCAGTTTCCTAGGCTGGTACCAAGTCTATAATCTAAACACGGACGGCAAGCACCACCTCCAAACTTTGACAGACCATAATTCCCTGAATTCCTCACCAATTACTGTAATTCAGTCTGTAGTTGGTCCAACATGTCCTCTAGTTTCCGGAACATCCATCCATGCATGCAAGCCTGTACTATACCAGGATCTTAGACCATTGTCCTAACAAACGACAAATCCAGGACATGACACGGGGAAATATTTGACAAAATGTTTCTTGCTCCCCTCTTGGATTGTCAGACTCCTTAGCAAGGGAGATATGGGGACAATACCACTCCCTCTTCTTGTGGGGTGGTGGACCCTTTCAACAAGGGAGAGGGGAGGAGCCAAGCTCATCCTCTTATGGGAGTGTCATTTATAACAGAACGAATAGAATGACGAGCAAAGGCACTTTACACTATGGAATGGGCATACAAAGCCCTTTTCCATGGGAAACTAAAATTGAATATCCAATTATTGTATTACATCACCGAAACCATAAGAAGCGCCACACAAGTATTTGAACACACGAAATGTCTAATGGGCTTCCTCGACGAAGGTTCGTGGTGAAATTGGCCACCTGTTATGTGGCCCGCCATTTCTGCTTGTAGCCTCCTTCCTTCATTATGTCTTGGGGCAGAAGTGATTCATGGCCTTGTGTAGTCCCGTTCCCTTGTCCTGTGAACCATGGTCACACAACATGGAGGGAATGTTAGACAATGCATTACGAAAGAAGTGAGTGAAAATATAGACTAAGAGATGCCCTAAACGTACCATTTAGATGCCATCGTTGTCCTTCTTGTAGTAGTAGTCCTCTGGGACATCATCCCATCTGCCATGTGGCATGCCCTCGGTGGCCCACAACTGGTGGATGTAGTCTAGAGACTCTTGTTTGCGCCTCATGTTGTCCTCTTCGCTGATCCATTGGTAGGGTTCATCCTCCTTTGGCTCAGAGTCCTCATCCAGGATGTAGCGTTCAGAGTCGTAAACCTCCTCATATCCGGAATCATATATTGGAAATTGTCCAGGGTTGTACTCGAGGTCGTATTCATCTGAGACGTTGATTGTCTTGCATTCTTTGATGTTATGTTGCAGACTAGCAGCAGGCATGTATACTCTGCTAGTAGTGTCTGTGGGTCCTACTTCTGCTACTGTTGTAACCGCTACTACAGCCTCTATTGTTGCACCCTCTAATGCATCTACTTCTACTTCGGTGCCACTCGTGGACTAGCGCCCGTCATATCCCTCCCCGCACAATGCTGCTTCTGCTCTCTCGAATTGCCTCCGCAACGCAGCTTCTGCCGCCATCACTACTAGTGCCACAGCCACTAGGTTCGTGCGACTCGACATGGTGTGGCCCATCAGGCCATACCGGCAGCAGATGTTGTTTTCTTCCCGATGTTTGTTGCAGTTCAGCCGCTTGCTCTACGGCCCTCTCCACCCACGGCGTGAACCCGGCTGCGTCCAGATGGCCCCCTCCAACGGTGTTAGTGTGGCTGGGTCGACACCCGGTAATGCATGGTTGTAGGTATGCCGGAATGCCATCTTCGATAGGCCGACATCACATTGTGGCTCTGATGGCTTCCTCCCACCTGGTAGTACTACACAAGCGTGCACGACTATTAAACTCTTTCCATTCCCCGCAGGTACACGACCAATGGTCGATGTCCATGCACCGGACACGGTTAGCTGCCCCGTGCACCCTAGCCATCTGGGCTCCTCCCCCGTAACGTCGTACACATTGCACTACACATATGTGTTCAATAGCCGAGCCTTTGGATTTGGGGTCACGTCGTCCTTGCACGCTCTTGCCCCTTAAATGCGTTCATCCATCATGCGATGTAACCACACAAAGATTGACACGAAGCAGTAGAAGGCATACTATTTCCGTACTTCAATTATGCACCACTGAGAGACTTAGACGCGTTAGAGGTTGTATGCTCACCGCGTCCAATGGGGTAGTAAACTCGCGTCCACCGCTCCAGTAGGATTTCACCCACGCCGTCCCTTCCAAACAAGTACACTATACAGCACGGGAACTGTCGCCTCGTGATCTCCTCGCATCGCTAGAAGTCTACAATGGTTAACGCGTGCACTATGCACCAACACTAGAAGCGAGCGCGCTTGCCGTACCATTGCCGCACATTCTGCCGAAGGTGCCACACACAGTAAGTGTGCGTGGTACCCAATAGTTTGATGCTCACTGCGTTCATGAGGCCTTTTGCAAGGTCACTGCTCACTGCTGTTCCATTCTTTACTGCGGTGGGGTAGGCGATGGCGAAGTGGAAGTAAAACCAAGTCCAATGCTCCTCGTTTTTAGCAGGCACCAGAGCCCATGCCATTGGCATAGCGTGGTCGTTGGCGTGAAAAAAACGCACCACCGGCAGAGTCTGTTTGTGTCCATTCTTCAGGAAAGTCCCGTCCATCGTCACGATGCAACGAGAGTGTCAGAAACCATGGATGGTTCTGCCACGGGCCACAAAAGCCCAATGAAGTACGTTGCCCTCTGTCGCCTCATCGACGGCATGGACGTTGCGGTCTAGTGTGACGAGCTACAGGAAGCAGGGAAACACATGACGTGAGGATTTTTGTAAACAAAAGAGAAAAATGAAAAGCAAGTAGCACCTGCTTAGTACCAAAGCTCTTGCGTATAGGCCGGGAATAGAGGCCATGACATTGTCCGAGATCTAAGCAACTTCTCTTAGGCTGCTACCTTTGCGCGGTACAGCATGCCCGGTCCACGTCCTTGTCGGTCGCCTTCTTCACCACCGCCTCAAGACTAGCGACATCTACACAAGGATTCTTATGAAAAGTGGCCGCGATGTGCCGGGATACCCACTTCACTATCATTGCCGGGTCTCCACGGCCGTTTCCAGCACCAAACACACATTGATGGCCGTCCTTTCACTCTGACACCTTTATGAACCCACTTTGGGTACACACGTGGACACGCAAAACCCAGGGACTGTCCTTGTCCTTAAACTTGGAACAACGGGCTGTGAACCTTGTTGGCTCACTCCGCAACCAATGCACGGTCATGCGGTCCTTCAGTAGTCGTATACGGCCCAACGACACTCGGCCATGTCGGTGAACTCCATCTCCCTTGGGATGGCGCCCTCCACCTTTGTGTATTTTGGGGTTTTTTTCCCAGGCCCATCGTCAGATGACACTGCAAAAACAGGAGGAAAGAACCAAGTTTATCGTGTAACAACAACCACCATGAACGGGGTGCACATACTGCAAGCGGGACGAGCTAAGGCAAGGTCGTTTACCCTCCAGCGGTTCGTCCCCAGAGTGACTTAGCTGCAGCTTAGGGGCGGCAGGCTTCTCATGCAATGACAAGATGACGGCGACTTCAGTGTCCTACCTTGCAAAAAAAATCAGGCGACGGGCGGGGGGTGGGTAGAGACACTTGGCTCATCCAGAACAGGGCGTGCTAACGATGGCGGAGGAGACCCGAGAGTGCGGTCATGAGACTGCCCACACCCCTGCCCACGAGATGCATGAGACCCTTGCAATTATGCGGCCATAGTGACTGAACATGGGTACAAAACGAGAAAACTGACTAGTTAAAGCAGGGGATACCAACTAAGTTGCTCACCTGGGTGTAGGAAGTCCTCATCCATACTCCTCGACACCGTGTCAAGGCAGTGCACGGTGCCGGAGTGACTAGGGCGGTACCGCGACAGGTAGTGCTAGGTCAAACTATATGCCTCCGAAAGAACCGAGGGGGGGGNCTCCATAAGACTTTGAAAACATGTACCTATTCGCATTTGCAAACTACATTACATAAAGTATGTTCGTTAGCAGTCTACGACCTCAATCCGACACACCAATGCTGAATGAAGTTTATAAAGATGACATCATACTGCCCAAATAAGCCGAGGATGTTTTCAACATGTTTAGGTAAATGTGAAAATGAAACATGGCATACCCATCGTTCAAAAAGTTAACGACATGCCCACATGTTTGTTATTTTTTAAAGATCCGGGTACACCATGAGGATCCTGCTCTTCATGGGTATATCGTAGCTACTTGTTAGTGCACCGGGTTTGCCGGGTCAGTGTTTTGACTTATGGGCACTCCAGCTTAACAGTATGTGCGGTTGGGTATCCGAGTGATTTCACCCCATGGATATGTAGGCTTCGCCTATATCCAAATGAAGAATTCGTGCTCGACTTTCACCAAGGGTTACTCCCGAAGCCATCACGAAGCACATCCGCTTTGAACCACAGCGCGCAGTAGAATTCCGTGGATCTCCTGTGAAGCAGGAGCACGCCCGCAAATGGGAATCGTAGTTGGTACCAAATGTCCATGGTTGGAAGCGGATGTGCCGGTGGTACGAGATTTCCACCGCCATTTGGATCGCGCAGGCCATGACATGGCCACCATGGGCCGCGTGCGCACCACGTCCTCCGCGGATGCCGCTAGGCTGTGGTGCGCTGGCGAAGACGTCAGCAGGACCTTCTATGGCAGCATGGCCTGCCTCGCAATCGATGACGAGCGCAGTTCTCTCGCAGGCTCGTCCGAATGGGTTGACACGATACATCGCATCCAACCGGCTCAAGAGCAAACACCCGCTTCGCTCAACACCTGTGATGATGTCGACGCCCATGGACTCGCAAGGCTTTCGCTTAATGTGTGGTGAATGCGTACATGTGACACCCACGTGGCCTGAGTGGCAAAAGCTCGGTGGCTCTTGATGGACATGACCGCAATCATCATGCCATCTGAAAAGTTCGAACATCTCGTCAAACGGGGGAACCGGGGGGGAGGGGGAGGGGGTGGTTTGGGGGTAGAGTGGGCGGTGCAGGCGTTGGAGACGCATCAGGATGCAACGGTGGGACGCGCAACAATCATGCAAGACCGAGCTCATCCAAGATCGTTGCACTGGTGAATTTGGCTCGAAGTGAGGTGCGTCTTCGCTCTGTTTTTCCCTCCCAGGCGGACCCTTCAACACTGGGGGGGCAGGGATGCGTTGCGGATGACAGGCTTCAGCTGCGAGGGACGGTAGATTCACATCCTCCGCTCCCATTCCTTGGCAGCCAACATGTACAGGCTGGTGTCCGCGCCGTTCGCGGGTCTGGCGCTGTCGCAGGCGGTGGTGCGGAGGGTGGTGCGCGGGCTCCTCAGTCGTGTGCTGGGGCGGCTCCTGGGGTGCGGCATCGCGTGGCAGCAGGTGGACGTGGCGTTGGACAACGGCGCGGAGGTGCGCCTCACCGACGTGCAACTGAACGCCGCCTACATCAATTCTTTGGTCAGAACCCCACAGTGCTCGCCCGCTCCCCCCCCGCCTCCCTTCCATTCTTTCGTTCTGCCCAGCCCTCCCCTTCTGATCCACTTGCATGGCGTGTGGTTTGTCTCTTTCCCTGTGTGTGTGGAGAGCCGTACGATCGTGGCCTGGGAAGGGTGTCAGGTGGCTGACGTTGGTGGTCCACTGAAGACTTCTCTGTGGCGCTGTCCTCCTACATGTCCCGTGCGGTCGTGCGGCATGGTTGCGCTCTTTCTGTCTGCTGCTACAGCCCATGGTTGTTGCCCTGCCTCTCTTGCACACACATATGTCCTCCTCCGCCCACTGCTTTCCGCTGCACGCTCACGTTGCTGCAGCTGTCGCCGCCAGGCCGGCCCGGATCAGGCGTGGAGGTGGTGGGCGGAAGGGTGGGGCTGATCCGCGCTTTTGTGCCCGTGCTCGGCGTGCTGGGGTCGCAGCCGTGCGTGCTGGAGATCTGCGATGTTCAAATCCTCGT
>SZWC01011909.1:0-67463 GCA_023375785.1 Penium margaritaceum
GGGCCTGGGATGAGCGTTATTGCCTGAGCATCACGTAGCTCATCTTCCCAGCTTTCCAACGCACCAAGAATTGCATCATTCCGTGGAGGAACGGCCGAGATATGGCCGTTTCCGTGAACCACGACAATCTGCCGCTGGCAGCACCACTAGCGGCGGTGACGGCCGCCCGAAGCGCCCTTGCTGGTAATAACACATCGGGGCGCCATTCCGAAGCGCCCTTGGCCCTCAATGATCCTTGACTCATTGACTATCCGGGCCCCAAGGGGCGCTTCGGCCTTGTTGGGTCTTCCGAGGGTCGAGCCTTGGTCCTTGGGGATGAATTCCCGTCATCTGTTTTCCCCTCGGCCGGTCCAACCTTCGGCCGAGCATAACTTCCTCAATTCTTGATGGATCGACCCCGTTCTTGGGTCGATCTTGCATGGTTTTTACTGTAGATTCCAAATCCACAGTCATCTTGTACATTCAAGGAAGCCACAAGCCGTAATCAGTGCCGTTGGCACTGCCCGGCTTACAGCTGCCTTGAACATGCCACTGCTAAGAGCTTTGGTAAGAAAGTCTGCACGTTGCTGACAAGTATCGACCCAGACAATCTGAAGTTCTCCAGCAGCAATGCGCTCACGCACAAATTGAGGCTCAATGTTGATGTGTTTTGTGCGAGAATGATGCATGCCATCGTGCTCGGCGATTGCCTTTACACTTCGGTTGTCACAGTGTAAAGGGATGCAACGGATGGGGACACGCAACTATTGCAGCAAGCGGGACAACCACACACTCTCACACGTACCTGCACCAAGTGCCACGTACTTCGCCTCACTGGAGCTCCGGGCAACACAACCCTATTTTCCACTCTTCTAGGAGACAGTAGTCCCACCAACAAGAAGGATGTAACAGGTGCGGCTACAAGCATCTGTGTCGTGTGCCCAGTCACTATCTGTGTATCCGTCTACCACAGTAGACGGATACACAGATAGAGGGCTGAGCACAGTAGCACAGTCCTACGCGTGCAGTAGACAGTGCGTAGTGGACAACGCGTAGTGCAGCCTTGAGGTGTTTTTGGTGAGGCTGTTGGGAGAACCGGGCGAGGAAGTTGACCAAGAAGGCCACGTCTGCCCGAGTGATGGTAGCGAGGTACATGAGGGAGCCGACCACACTGAGATAGTCGGTGACATCGATAGTCTCCCACAGCTCTACTGAGTCAAGTGACTTCAGCAGGCGCTATCCTGCTGGACTCATTGGTGTGGATGCAGTGGGGACGTTAGGAAGCAGGGAGGCAATGCGCTCCCCCAGTGTGCGGATGTATGCAGCCTGGTGTATGTGCAGGGTGCGGCGCTGGCGGTCACACTCAAGCTCCATCCCAAGAAACACCCACGTAGGACCTAGGTCCTTCATCATGTATGTGGACTGCAGTAGGTTCTTCACTGACAAGACTGCTGCGAGACTGGGGGATGCAATGAGCAAGTCATCGACATAGACGAGGATGGCCACAAATGGCTTTCAGGGGACACTCAAGAAGAGTGCTGGATCAACCGTGCTGTGACGGTAATCTCCCCGCTCAAGAGTGGAGAAGATCTCCATGTTCTAACAACGCGGTGACTGCTTGAGCCCATACAGGGCCTTGCGCAATCGCCAGACCTTGTTTGTACCATTGGTGAACCCGGTGGCTGGACCATGTACATTTCCTTGTCGAGCCTTCCATGTAGGAAGGCGTTGTTGACGTCCATCTGCTCAAGTTCCCAGTCGTGCTGGGCGACAAGGCTCAACAACGCTCAGGCAGTGGTGTACCACCCAACCGGTGTGAATGTATCATCAAAGTCAATCCACGGGATCTGGGAAAAACCCTTAGCCATGAAACGAGCCTTGTACCGGTCAACTCTCCCATCGGGCTTCAACTTACGCCGAAGTACCCACCGAGCAGAGACTACCTTGCGGCCTACAGGGAGGTCCACGAGCTCAAAGACGCCATGCTCTTGGAGGGCTGTCAGCTCCTCCTGCATGGCCTTCTCCCAGAGGTGAGCATCAGCTGCCTCACGAGCCTGCCGGACTGTGGTAGGCTCGGGAGGGACAGTGGGAAGGCTAGAGGCCGCAAAACATGCGGCAAAATAACTGGCAACAGAGGAATCAAGAGCACTGTGGAACTCATGGGTTATGAGAGCGTAGCCGATTGCTGAGTTGGGATGAACTACACTCATAGACAGGCCAAGTGCATCAAGGCAAGTGGGACGATCTGAGGGCCCTGCAGTGGAGGACGACGCACTGGAGCATGTGACCCTCTGAGAGGCTTTGGACGGGCCAATGGAAACAGACTCAGTAGGCACCACGAAGGAGCGTGAGCGCCGTTGAGAGGACTGAGAGGGCTAAAGAGCACGCAGTCTCTCCCCACGTGTGTAGGGCTCAGGGCCAGGAGGAGGAACCTGAGGTGCTGCACCTTTGGTGGTGTCGACCACCAGAGGTGACTGTTGTACAGACTCAGGGGATTAGGTGTGAGCGGAATGCACGGGGGACTGTGTGTGAGTGGATGCCGAGTCTCAGGACCCAGGACTACCAGAGGGTGGCTGGGACAACACGGAATCTGCGGAAGGCTGTGAGGCATCCGACTTAGATGATGTATGGGAGGATGAGGACTCCGAGGAGGAGGAGTCCTCGTCCTCACTGTCCGTGTGAGCAGGCAGGATAGCAGGGGACGCTGTGTGAGCAGGAGAAGATGACGCTCGGAGATCGAAAGCTAGACCAGACACACCCCCCCCAAGCTGACGAAGCGAGGAGAGAGAGGAGGGAGGAGAGACATGGGACAGGTCACAAGGAAAGAAATCCTCGAAGAATAGAGCGTCACAAGAATCAATGACACGAGAGCGGTCAGAGTTCTAGAAACGCCATGCCTTGGACATCGCGGAGACACCAAGGAAGGTGCAAAGACGGGCGCGAGGGCTGAGCTTGCCATCGCAGAAGTCCTCGGGCAACCAGACTGCAGCGACGCAACCCCAGACGCAGGCGAGACGGAGGTCGGCATGACGACCGTACCAGCGCTCAAATGGAGTGACATGATGGGGAGCACGGTTCCACACTCAGGTCATGTGGCTCCAAAAGAAAAGACGTGGGAAAGAAAGGACTCACTGCGAAGGGTACGGACACCGTCAGCAAGGATACGGTTCTAGCGTTCAAATACGCCGTTCTGTTGGGATGTGTAGGGAGCGGAAGGTTCCATACACACCCCGTGAGAGGTCAAGAAGCAGGCCGTGGGACCCATTAACTCTCCACCACGGTCACAAAAAAAAACCTTCAGTCGACGACCACAGGTCAGTTCGGCCTGGGGCAGCCAGGACTCTAGAGTGGGACAGACATCACTCTTCTGGTGAAGTGCGAAGACCCAGCGCATGCAAGAAAAATCATCCGTGAGGTAGATGACATAGCAGCCAACCCCCCCGAGAGCATCATGGACGAGGGGTCCCATGACGTTTGCGTGAAAGAGGTCAAGGGGATGGGAAGTGCGGGACTCAGACATGGAAAATGATGACTGATGCATTTTGCCTTGCGCACAGTTAAGACAGTCAGTGGGACAAGGGACAGAGAAGGTGTCGGTGTCGACCATGAGCGGGCTTGTCCCGGAGCAAACTGTTAACAGCAGCAGTGTGAATGTGGTAGAGACGGCGGTGGAGCAGCTGTGTCTGTGCCGGGGAGAGAGAGCGTGCAGCATGAACAAGTGCAGTGGAAGCGGGATGAGGTGCAAAGGAGGGCACGCGGTACAAGCGATCACAGCGCGTGCCACGCATTAGGACACGGCCAGTGGTGCGGTACAACACAGAGGCAATGCCGCGGCTGGAAGAGAAGTCCATGCCCTGGTCGTCAAGAGTCATGACAGAGAGCAGACTGTGCTCAAGAGCAGGCACATAGAAAACATCAGGCAGAAAGAGCTCCCCCCCAAGGCCAACAATGCGGACAACCCCAATACCCTGGACTGGCAAGAGTTGGCCAGATCTGGTGTGGACAAAACGCACAGAGCCGACAGGACCCAGAGAAACAAACGAGGAACGACAAGAGGTCATGTGGTGGGTGGCTCCAGAGTCAAGAATCCAAAAGCCACCCGACGCACGTACGGATGCAGGGTCGCAACTCAGAACGGCAATGGCAAAGCGAGGAGGAAGTCGCTGGCCACAGGCAGCAAGGCAAAAAGGCAAGCTACAAGATTGCCACTGTTCAATCCATGGTACATCAACTGAGGAGCAACCCTGAACATGACCGGACAACGGACCACGAAGTGACGCATCAACAGCACACACAAGTGCGCCCACAACCGAACGCACACTCTCACCTCCTTGATCACGAAGGTGTCTCTGGTGGATAGCATGAGAGAGGGCAGAGTCCAGCTGGCGCTCGTTGTCAGACGGACCAGAGATGATGATGCCAGAGTATGGGTGCTGGGTAATGTAGGTGGAGGATGTCCACGGTGGTGGAGAGTAGAACCGGGAGGGTGGCCCGAAGTAGACAGGGCCGCCAAACCCGGGAGACCAACCCCAGGGAGAGGGCGGTGGAGGTGACGTCATGGTAGTGTTGTAGGATGAAGCTGTCGGGTAGGAAGGGGAGGGGCGACTGGAAGGAGCAGTGGAGGTGGATGGACGGGAGGAGCCACCGCCAGTCCCTGAAAAATGTGCCCAGTGCGCGTCCATGGCTGACGCAAGACGAGCATCATCAGGAGGTGCTGGGCACTTGGGCACCGCGTGGCCTGCTACACTGCAGTTCCATTATGTGACAGCACTGGAGGAAGAAGAGGAGGATGAGGCACCATCAGAGTCGCGACCTTTGCCGCCCCCCCCATGTCCATTGCTACCAAAGGCACTCCCCCGCCCTTTGCCTTACCACGGCCCGCACCCTTGCCACCCCCTTGGGAAGCAAGAGAGGTGGCTGTCCTGGTGGAGGTGGTGGTGGAAGATGAGGCAGAAGTTAAGGATGATGAAGAAGGGGGTGCGGTGGTAGCTACTGCAACTGCGGCACGATGGATGCCTTTTTTCTGCAACGAGCTCCACAAGTCGGTCAGAAGATGGAAGGTGAACTCTCAGAGGGCGCCAATCCCAGGCGGTGCATCCACAGGGTTAGGGATGGCGGCCAGGCGTTCGAGCGCAGTGGCCTTCACTTCTTGGAAGATGTCGCTGAGTTCTGGGATGAGGCCGTTGACGATGGAGAGGACAGCAAGGAGCTGTCCAGGAGCGGCCTTGCCAAGGTCGCGCAGCAACCGCAGACTCCGAGCGCAATAGGCATCAGCAGTCTCATCCGCACACATGGAGAGCGTGTTGAACTGGATAGTGAGAACGCATTGGGCTGCATGCCCAGTCATTGTCGTGCACCGTTTAATGAACGCGTAAGCACCAACAGGGTCAGCAGTGGTGTGACATGCAGTGTTAGCATTATAGGACTTGATCTCATCAGTGAGATTGTTGGGTCCAGCACAAATGAGAGCACGTACAGCATGCACAGACTCAGACTCAACAGGCACAAAAGGAGGGTTAGCAGAGGGATTGGGCTCATGGTAGTATACCCAGAGCTACTCCCCCTAAGCCCAAGCACTGTAACGGACTTCGCAAGAATGGAAGGTAAGACTGGATGTGAAATTTGGTGGATTAGAGTCAAATTCAGGTTTGCGCTGTGTTGGTGGTGCAAGCGCTTTGGGTGCAGCTGCGCCAGCGGCAACGGGGACTGTGAGAGGATCAGAGGAGGATGAGCCATAGGTGGCAGAAGCAGAAGCAGGTGAAGTGGAGAATGCAACAGCCATACCGGAGGCAGTGGCTACAGAGGATGTGGTGTGCAATGTAGGCTGGAGACGACTCATGACCAGATGAGCAATGTGGTCTACGAAGGTCTCGTGGTCAGCTTGCTCAGCACACAGGTTTTCCTCGGCAGCTTGCTAAGCTGTGAGCGTAGCCTGCAGAGCAGTGCGCTCGTGCTACAGTTCAGCCTGCAAGGCATCGTATTGGTCATCGCAACTGGCATGATGCCTGTGGCGTGATTCTGCCAAGAACAATTTGGCAGAGTTTCCCTTGCCACAATGGGTACGGGAAATGGGAATGAGTACGTCGGGAGTGTGCTGCAAGGCAACAACCTGGATGCACAAACACGCCAATGCAAAAGAGGAAGAGACGAAGAGAAAGACCAAGCTCACCAAGCACAGCGTCGCAGAGAGAATAATGGCGGGAGGGCAGCGGCAGCTGAGGTGGCTACAGCTGCAACAGTAGCTGACGCGGAAACGATAAGTCAGGCTACTCCTGTTTATGCGGCAGCTGACAGGTTGGAGATGGCAGCAGTAGTCTAGATCAGTAGCTGGATGTGACGAGTCGCCGATGAGGAAGAAGAGGGCAATACTGACGACTGAGTGGTAGAGGTATGAATGGAGTCGACAGCACGGGAGAGAGTCGTTGCTGCTACAGCTGCTGATATTGCAACTGCGTCTGATGCGGCAACAATCTGGGTAGTGACATTGACAACAGCAGCTACCAGAGGACCCTGATCGACTGTCGCTGCTGTGTATACCTCAATGGCTCTGCCGGCAGCAGTGCTGGCTGGTGCACGTGCAGCACGTGTAGTGGCAGCAAAGGTGGAGGCAACAGCTATACTAGACACAAGGGCAACCTGCAGAGCAGTCAGGACATCAGGGGAAGAAGAAGAGGCCGGCTATGCTGCTGAGGCGGCTGGGGATGTAGGCCGGCATGAAGCTGAAGCTCCAGGTGCTGCTGCTGTAGTAGGTGGTGCTGCTCTGCAAGTGGCAGCACGACGACGCTGTTGACGCGTTCTATGGGCAACGGATGGGCTTATTGGTGATTGAAGAGGTCGGTGGTCACGCGGTGGTGCCGTGGCCGGTTCTCTGTTTCTGCTGTTTCTAGTCTTAGTCGAGTCACGAGTAGTGCTCACTATAGATAATTGTCAGCTTAGGAAAATCCTTGCTTCCTCTGTACTTCATCATTTTAACAATGCCGCATACTGTTGGATTCAGCAAGAGACGAGCCGTGTACCTGTGCTGTTTATGAGATCTCTTGACAAGTGTGTAAGACATACAACTCAGTTGAAGTGTGCGATAGTTGCCTGCCATGTGTACCACATAGTGTGTACAAGTTCAATGTAGAGTATTTACATGAGACACCTGAGATTCTAAGAGGCCTACATTTCTAACAGTGAATGTTGCCCTCATGCAACAAGAAATGTACATAGTGATACTCAGCATTGATGTGCCTTGTGCGTGCATGGTGGACACCATCATTGTCGCCAATCACAGCAACACTCTTGTTGTGACAATGCAAGGTGATGGACGACACAGGCTGACGCAAATCACCCAACAAGCGACGCAGCCACACACTCTCACATGCATGAGCGCCAAAAGCTGCATACTCTACCTCTGCTGTGCTGCGTGCGACACATCCTTGCATCCCGCTACGCCATGATACTGCCGTGCTCCCAATGAGAAAAATCCAACAAGTGCGGCTGTTCCCACGTGCGCTCCACGCCCAGTCGCTATTAGTGTAGCCTACGGCCATCACGGACGGCTAAGGACGGAATGTGAGGCCTCGGCGTGGGGTGGAGACCACGCACTGTAATACGCGAACAATTGCATTGAGGTGCAGCTGGTGTGGGGCCTATGAGAACTGGGTGAGGAAATTCACTGCAAAGGCAATGTTGGCCCGTGTGGTGGTGGCAAGAAACATGAGAGACCCAATGACGCAGAGGAACGCCGTGATGTCCACCGCAGCACCCAAGGTGCTGGCATCAATAGCCTTCAGCTTCGCCTGCCCGTCTGGAGTCATCGGGGTGGAGGCGCTGGGGACAGTGGTCAGGAGATTGGCAAAGCAGTCAGCGAGCGTGTGAACGTAGGCTGCCTGATGTACCTGCATGATTTTGTGTGCCAGATTGTGCACAATCTCCATGCCGAGAAACACCTACGCTGGCCCGAGATCCTTCATCTTGTGGATCACCTTCAGCGGCTCATTCACTTGCTTGTCAGTGGCAAGGTCGGGAGACACGATGAGTAGGTCATCCACGTAGACAAGGATGGCAGCAAAGAGAGTCCCAGGAGGAGTGATGCATAGTGTCGGGTCTGTAGTGCTGAAGAGAAATCTGCCCTTCAGAAGGGTACGGTTGATCTCCATGTTCCAGCACCGAGGAGACTTCTTGAGGACATGCAGGGCCTTCCGCAGCCGCCAGACTTGGCCTGCCCCATCCTCAAAGCCAGGGGGCTGGATCATGTAGAGCTCTTGACCATTGAGAGCACCGTGAAGAAAGGCGTTGCTCACGTCCATCTGGTGGAGCTCCCAACCATGTGGTGCGACTAGGTCGAAGAGCATCCGGCTGGTGGTAAAACGGCCAACCGGGGCGAAGGCCTGGTTGTAGTCAACTCCAGCGACCTGGGAGAAGCCCTTGGCGGTGAGCCGGGCCTTGTACTTGTCCAGAGTGCCATCTGGCTTCCACTTTTGGTGAAACACCCACTTCGCCCCTATGGCCTTTTGGCCAGGGGGAAGCTCCACGAGCTCGTACATTGTGTGCTCATTGATGGCGGCGAGTTCCTCCAAATAGGCAGCCTCCCATTGGTCTCCATTGGGAGCAGCACGGGCCTATCTTAGGCTCTGTGGGTCGAGTGCCAATGGGGACGACCGTGCCGTCAACACACGGGCGGCGCAAAGTCCTGCAAGAGCCCGGGCCAGAGTGGCGGAGATCGCACGGCGATGCTCCTGGGAGATGAGAGTGTAGCCCAGGGCCGAGCCTAGGTGAGTGTCCTTGGCAACGAGGCCAAGGGCCGTGAGGCCAAGGACCTTGATGCCGGGCTCACCGCTTACGACAGTGTGAGGAGAGGAAGGTGTGTCAACGGGTGTGCTATAGGCTTGACGGGGGGCCATGGTGCGAGGACCCGGGGGCGGTGCCGGCTTACGGGGCCGTAGAATGCCACCAGGATCGCGGGTGTATTCTTGGTGTGCCGGGGTGCCAGTGACGGCTGAGGGAGCCCGGCAGGGACGAGATGGCAAGGCGGGTATAGGCAACGGGTCCAATGTCGGGGAACCGCTAGACACATGTGGAGTACGTTGTGAATTGTGCTCGTGACAGCCTCCTCGTCTACATCCACCTCGAAGTGAACATCACCTGTTTTGCCGTTGGCCACCGTCATGCGCCGCTCCGAGGCACTATAGTTGATGAATGCCGCCCGCTTGCATTGCGTATGGCAGCCTGATCTGGAGTCAATCACGGTGACTCCCGGATCTGTCAAGTCGACGGACTATTTTGCCATCATTGCATGGCCGTCCTTCGTTCCAGCCTTCCCGGGCTGGTCCGACTTCCTATTGGGGCAGTTGCGTGCATAGTGGCCTTCTTTACCACAGACCTAGCACTCCCCTCCTTGTCTCCTTTCTTGGTTCCCTGCTTGGAACCCTTCTCCTTCTTGCCTTCCCTTCCACCTTGAGGATGGACGGCATAGGCGGCACTTGATGTCACCCCACTCTCTCTCCCACCACGTCGCATCTATTCATTGCGGACATACTCAACCACCTTTCGGTACTTCAACTCATATGCGGACCAGTCGCCAACGACAGTGGTCATGGGACTCCAACTGTCCGGTAAGGCCAGGAGGAGTATCATGGCTTGTAGCTGAGGGTCAACCTTTTACTCGGTGGCTACGCACTTGGCAGTAAGGGACTCGGTCTGCTGCTGGATCTCCATGATGTCATTGCCTTCGTTGGCTCGGAGGGTGACGACCTTCTTGAAGACAAAGAGCTGGTTAGCATGGTTGGTGGACTGGTAGATGGTGCAGAGTTTATTCTAGGCCTTCGCGACCTCCGTGCATCCTTTAATGAGTGAACTCTCCATTAGAGCCAGCGCTAACACCAACAAGGCAATCGCCTTCTTGTTGCGCATCTTGTACGCGTCAACTTCCTCAAGCATAGCGGTATCCGGAGGAGCAGTTTCTTTACCGTTGACCAGCTCAACCAGGCCCTTGTCATCGAGGTAGACCTCAAACTGCCACCTCCACAAGGAGAAGCCAATTCCGTCAAACTTCGAGATGGCGCCGATGCTCTCTTGCTCAGTCATTCCCATGGCGTGCGGCGGTAGCGTAAGCTTTGGAGAGCTAGATTCCTTCTAGGCACGTGGGTCCATAACTCTTTGTTGACACTAGTGGGTGTGGAGGCACCCTCAAGGATACCTAGATCTCAATGATGCATGCTACCAATGTTTGGCGCAGCCAATGGACACCTTTGGTGAAGAGTGTGGAGTACAAGGATCACGGATGTGAGTGGGCAGAACACGTCGCAGTCAGTAGAACTAAATTCAAACACATTTGTGTTACTTAGCACAGCGTGATTCTATCAGAACCTTATAGAATGTGGTCTAAGCTTTCCAACGCATCCAAGAATCTCCCAAATTGGAGTAGTAGAGCCCCTACTATGGCCGTCGAAGTAACCCTTGGTGGAGTCGCCCTCCTTGCCTTGCATGGTAGGCAACGGGAGGTGCTTCGACGATGACTCGTTGGAGCGCCTTTCCTCGCCCAAAAGTCAAGGAGACGTTCACCCTCGTAAATGAGGTCCCTCTGGTCACTTCATTCATGAACCTGGTGCATTTGGAGCTCGTTGGAGACGAATTTGGATCGCTGGCGGTGGATTATCCCGCCACCCATGGCAGGTACCAGATTCCACCCACCCAACACCCGAACTTCGGGCTAGGCTAACTTTATGAATACTCTCTAAAATTGAGCAATTCAAAGATCGTTCTTGCATGGCAAAATTCAAGGAATCAAAATCTGAAGTCAGATCAGATGATCAACCACTCATCAGTGGTCGAACCAGGGAGTATGATCAACGGCACTCATGGCAAGGGACACACAATGTCAACAAAAGTTCGGGTGTAGCAGGCAACACACTTCTATCCAAGAGTTTGAGGTGACAGAAAGTAGCCTGGCCCAGACTTGCGCAATATCAATTTTATCTAGTCTTCATGGCTTACCTTATGTTGAGGGGACTGTGCGTGTGTGTGTGTGGGTGGGTGGGTGTGTGTGTGTGTTTGTGTGTTTGTTTGTGTATGTGTGTTTCTTCCGTTTTTGTCCCTCACCTTCTCCATAAGGGAACACATTGTTACAACCTACAAACACTAAATTTCAACTACCTACCACATAGTAGCTCCTTGTTTCTTGCTCAACTTATGCAGGGCACGGCCAGGGTCATGCTAGAGCGCCTCTGGCGTTGGCGTGATGCCGCATGCATTGCTGCCCAGGGCCTTGGCATGATTCAGTGGCACTGGTTGGGTGGAGAACTCAACAGTGTGGCAGACTTCCTCTCTAAGATGTGCCAATTTTTACCAATGGCAGGCCTTTGATAGTGTCAGGGGGTCCCAAAGGTGGTAGTCACACTTAGAGGGGAGGCTCTCCTGGAGATGCAGGAGCTAGTGCTACAGGGAGTGGAGGCCTCCTGCCGTCCCGGGAGACATCGCCAGGCCTTATTGTACCAGACATCATCACAGCATGGGAGGCCCTTGAGGGCTTCTCATGGGAGCGACTGGGGGATGCGGTATAGCTGGAGGGGAGTAGCTGGGAGAGGATGGTACAGGCTCCATCGGTGTTGGCGCGCCTCTATGGCAAGGCCCGCCACCGGGTAGGCCATCTCCTCTAGCGCTGCTGCTCTTGGGCTCTCCAGCTTGACCTTCCGCTCCCGACCCTCTGCAGCAGGTGGATGCTCCTCCTCCACTTCCAGGTGCTGTTGTGTTGAGTGCCCTCTTTTGAGGAGCAGCTGGGGGACCCCGCCTTCCCTACAGCCGCACACAGACCCCTCTGGCGCGAATGGCGGGTTAGTTCCCAGGGTCAGGCATACCTTGACCTTCGACAGCGTCGTCCTTGAGCGCTGCGCTCGGTTTGAGACAGGCGATTGGGTAGGGCTGCTGGACGAGGCCTGTGGCTTGGTGCGTCCCGCGGAGCGCGCTTGGATGGTGGCCTGCCCATTCACATGGTAGGCGGTGGCAGCGCAGGGTGAGGAGGCGGCAAGGGCACGTGAGTATGCGGCCAGTATGGTGCACGCTGGGGCATTATCGAGGGCGATGCAGTAGTTTGAGGGACGTCCACCAACAACAGGGACGGCCACGACCTTGGCCGTGCTTAGAGAGCGCCATCCTCCCGCGGCTGTGCCCATCCCGGTATGGGTTCATTCCTTCCAAGCACACAGGAGTGGGACGGCCGGGGTGACAGAGGAGATGATGGAGGAGGCATTGCGGGATGCGTCCCGTGGTTCCGCGGCGGGTCCCCTTGGCCTCATTATGGACCTGCTTCATGACCTTGCTATGGACTCACCAGCATGCATGGATGGTATGAGTGGGATCATACGAGGTATGCTCGATGGTGCCATGCCGACGAAGGCAGCGACGTGTTTGGGTCGGAGCAGACTCATCCCTATCTTAAAGGGAGCTACAGAGGTAGAAGGGGTTCAGCCGTCAACGGTGGGTGAGGTTTGGGTCCGGCTCGCAGGCCGACTCCTCCTACGAGACAGGAACCGGCTGCACCGAGCACTTCGGCCTCATCAATTCGGCGTGGGGATGTCAGAGGGGGCGGGAGTGCTGGTTCGTGGGGTGCTTGCCATCGTCTCGGCTAACCCTGGTTTCTGGCTTCTTCGGCTCGACGTCCGCAACGCCTTCAATGAGGTGAACCGGGCGGCGGTGTTTGAGGCGGTGCAGGACCGGGGTTTAGGCACGTGGATCTTGTTCCTGCGCCAGTTCAACACCATCCCGACACAGCTTCTCTTCTTTGGTGTCAGCGCGCCGGTGGTGCTAGAGAGTGCTCAGGGTGTACATCAGGGAGATCCCCTGGGCCCAGCATTGTTTGACCTAGCTCTTGCTCCAGTCCTTGAGGCTGTTGAATGTTTTTGCCCTTTTTTTAGTGTTGAAGGGCGGATCAGGAATGCTCTGCCCCTTGTGGAGGTATGACCCCTAGATCCGTTGTAGTGTGACTCAACTATGCTCTGTCTCTTGTGAGATATGACCTGTGAGCACATCCTGTGGGTGAGTGGTTACCTTGGCCATTTTGTTGATTTGGCCAAGTGAGAGGTCATGAGTTCAATCCTGGCCCCATGCATATCTTGTTTGCTGTGGAAGCTTCCAAGAAAGAAGGTCCGTAGCTTCTTGGACGCTACATGGTTGGTCTGTCACATTGACACTAGGATGCCTATGTGTCAAGCCCACAGTGTAAGTTTATAAGTGACATGGCTGGTTCAGGCCACTTTCCAAGAATGTGCTTTTGAGTTCTAGGACTGGAAAGACAGCTATAAAAGGACTTTTCTTGCATGCTGATCGATCAACCCTTGCCTGATGCTCTCTTGCATATTGACGACTTTAGCTCTTCTTGAGATGTAATGCTAAGGTGTTAGTACTCGTGAAGGTGGAGTGTCTGCCTGATTAAGTTTGGGGTGCATGACACATGTCAACAAAGGAAGAAGGCCTAAAAACCTTTGTGAGCTTTTCGGTTTTGCGGCTTCTCTGCCAGAGGTGGTTAGATCAGTAGCTAACAAAGGGTTATGGTCCCACTCCTCTGGTTAGGGAAGTTTCATGCACGCAACCACTAAGGTCACAAGTAGTGAGAGCGCCTTCGCTCTCACCCAACTTCTCTGTTTGCAGGGCAACATCAGTAGGAGGGGAATGCAACACATCTGCACCTTTCTACCTTAGGAGCTGACATCAGCCTACATCAGCTTACATCAGCCTACATCTTCTTGCAACGGCCAACGTAAAGAGGGGAAGCAGTTTCCTCTTCTCACGAGCAGCCTACAGCGGCTTCAAACACAGGTTCATCGGAATCAACAACAGGTGCAGCAGCTGTAGCAGTTGTAGTTGTAGGGATGGCTGGGACAGGGGAACCAGTAAATCATTCGCCCATCCTCAAGGCTGATGGAGAGGGGTTTGCACTCTGGAAGTGGCAGTTTGAGATCATCATGGATGACAGAGATCTGCTAAGACATTTTGACGGAACTATTCCAGCACCAAAGGAGGAGGGTGCTGACCTTGTGGCATGGGTCAAGCTCAACAAGAAGGCTCTCGCCATTCTTGTGTCCTCCATACAACCCTCAGTCCTTTCACACACCAGCGGTTGTACAGTGGCAGCCGCGGCATATGCCAAACTCGGCAAGGTGTTTCAGTCCTCCTCACTTGCCAACCGTCTCTTCATTCTACAAAACCTCATCAGCATGAGGCTTGGTGAAGGGGAGGATGTCTCCGCCTTTTTGCAGAAGTTTGAGACGCTCTTGCAACAAGCCACCGGCATGGGGTGGGATTTGAAATCCGTAATGCAGGCCATGATTTTTCTGATGACGCTGCCGGAAAGTTGGGGCCCCATGAAAATGGTGATTGGAGGGTGAACTGAAGATCTCATTTTCTACACCACCATCTCTGAGTATGTACGAAATGAAGCCATGTGTCGTAGCAGTAGTGAAGCAAACATGGCTGCCTTTGCCTCATGGAGCAGCGGCACCTTCCGCAATACCTCCTCCTCTTGGTACAAGGGAAACAATAGTACTACCAACAGTGGAAGGGGTGCAAAGCGCCAAGGAAACTGCCAAAACTGTGGCAAGGCTGGACACTAGGCTCGAGAGTGCCGTGTACCCAAGAGAGAGGGAGGAGACAGGGATGAATGGCGAGGGGGAAATGGTGGGAAGGATCCCACAAGCTTGATGGCTAAGTGTGCCTCCAACAAAGGGAGGGCGATACTCAGGCCAGGAGCCTATGGCCTTGACTTGGGCACAAACGAGCACACCACTTCTGAGAAGAGAGACTTCATCTCTCTTGCTCTATGTAACAAGAACTTCAGAGTCGCCAACCGCAAGGTTGAGGCAGCTGAGGGGATTGGTGACAAGCTGGTCACAGTGGGTGTCAACGGTGAAGATTCCGACCTCAAGCTCAAGGGGGTGGTCGACTTGCCCTCCTTCACAGCCAACTTGCTCTCTGTCTCTAAGATAATTGACCATGGCATGACAGTGGTCTTTACAGAGAAGGAAGTGGTGATGGTTCCTACCAAGGGCATCAACATCTCCTACTCTGCCAAGAAGGTTGTCGCATAGGTTCCTCGTGTTAATGGACTCTACGTCTTGCAGACCAAAACGACAACTTCAACGGCTGAATCTTTGGTCGAGAGTGATGATGAGGAGAGCAGCGATGCAGACTCAGATGAGGAAGGAAATGTTGGA
Source organism: Penium margaritaceum (assembly GCA_023375785.1). Classification (NCBI taxonomy): domain Eukaryota; kingdom Viridiplantae; phylum Streptophyta; class Zygnematophyceae; order Desmidiales; family Peniaceae; genus Penium; species Penium margaritaceum. Next base: position 15,171 of record SZWC01011909.1, read on the forward strand.
GCAGCAAAAGCAGTGGCAGCAGATGATTCGGTATCAAAACCGCAAGCAAATGCAGCCACTGAGGCTGTTCATTCTAGCCTCTGCCCATCCTCCGAGAACCTGTGGCACAGGCGCTTTGGGCATGTGGCTCATCGCACATTGGAGCTCATGGGAAAACAGGAGCTAGTCCATGGGATGGAGCTAGGTGATGAGGTGGAGGGAGCGGAGATCATGTGTGAGCCATGCCTTCAAGGCAAGGCAAAAAGGAAACCCTTCAAGCGCAATGGCACGCGTGCTCTCGCACCTCTTGATCTCGTCCACTCTGACGTATGTGGTCCCTTTCGCATACCGTCAAATGGAGGCAGCAGATGTTTCCTCACATGTATCGACGACAACAGCCGCAAAGTCTGAATATACTTTCTCAAAAAGAAAAGTGAGGTGAAGGAGAATCTGCAGGCCTTTGTTGCTATGGTTGAGAGACAGAGTGGAAAGAAGGTGAAGGCATTCAGGACAAACAACGAGGGAGAGTACGAAGCTTGCAGGGAGTGGCTCAAGACACAGGGCATTGAATACCAGAAAACTACGCCCTACTCACCTCAAGGCAACGGCGTAGTAGGGAGGATGAACCAGACGATCCTAGGCATGACAAGGTGCATGCTCTTTGACGCCAAGCTTCCTCCTAGGTTCTGGGCTGAAGCAGCACGTATGGCTACCTACCTTGTGAACCTCACACCTGCAGCAGCTCTGCGAAGGAGAGGCAAGAAGAAGCAGACATAGCAGTTGAAGACGCCTCGAGAAGCATGGTCAGGCAGGAATCGGGACGCCTCCCATCTCAAGGTGTTTGGTTGCACCGGGTTTGCCAAGGTCTAGGCCGGTGAGGGCCCTGAAAAGCTCGATGCAAGAGCACGAAAGCACATTTTCATCGGCTATGACACCGCCCACAAAGCTTATCGGATGTGGGACCAAGGAACCAAGAAGGTCATCCGCAGCAAAGACCTGGATTTCCACGAAACGTCTCTAAGTAAGGGAGAGCATCTCGAACTCGAGAACGCTCCAAAACAGGGAGAGTGGCTCACTCTCCTTGAAGAGGAAGGCAAAGTACCAGCACAATGTCATGGGATAGGTGCTACAACAGGGAGAGGAGCTCATGAAGATGATTCGGAGGAATCAAACTCTGATTCCGACGTATGTGATCCTCCGGAACACGAGGAGGATGCCTCTCCCATCATCAACGATGAACCAGACCTCCAACCTCCACATCAACAGCACCAGCCAGCAGGTTCAAGGAGCAATTCACGCCTCAAAGTACCTCGGCAGCATTACGATGCAGATAGAGGTGAATGGACAGGCTTCAACTATTCATTCTTAGTTCAAGAGGAGCCAACGTCTGTCGCAGAGGCATGCACTCGGCCTGACAAAGCAGAGTGGGAGGAAGCAATTTGCAGTGAACTCAGCTCTATGGAAGAGAATGGGACATGGGTGCTGGTGGACAGACCTGCCGGGGCTCACGTTGTGGGGTGCAAGTGGGTGCTGAAAGTAAAGAGGAAACAGGATGGCAAGATAGACAAGAACAAGGCACGTGTGGTAGCAAAGGGGTTCTCCCAACGGCCTGGCGCAGAGTACGAGGATACCTTTGCTCCAGTTGTGACGTTTGCCTCCATCCAGTCAATGCTCGCCATTGCTGCTGCCGAAAACATGGAGGTCCACCAGATGGATGTCAAGAGAGCCTTCCTTTACGGAAAACATGACAAGAAGGTATTGATGGAGGTTCCGGAGGGGGTTGATGCTCCCGAGGGCAAGGTGTGCGGATTGTTGAAGGCACTCTATGGGCTAAAACAAGCGCCAAGACTTTGGTACCAGGAGATGGACACGTTCATGGCCAAGGAGTCCTTCATGCACTGTGACAATGACCCTAGCATGTACGTGCATGAGAGTGACAAAGGGACTATGTTGGTCGCCTTGTACGTTGATGACCTGATTCTTTGCTCCTCTTTGACGCAGCTCCTAGATGATCTCAAGGGGCAGCTGAGTAGCAGATTCGAGATGAAGGACATGGGTCCTCTTGACTTCTATCTTGGAATTGCCATCAAGCGCGACAGAGCAGTAGGTACCATCAGCCTGAACCAGACAAAACACATCGACTCCATCCTCAAATGATACGACATGGCAGATTGCAAACCTGCCAGCACACCCATGAGCCCGGAGTGCAAACTCTTCACCTCCATGTCCCCATCCAACAAAGCGGAGAAAACTGACATTCTGGGCATCCCATATCAGTCTGCAGTGGGCAGTCTGATGTATGCCATGGTCGCCACCCGACCAGGTATAGCCCATGCTGTTGGGCAGGTGAGCCGGTTTGTGGCCAATCCAGGTCCACTTCACTGGCAGGCCGTGAAGCGCATCATGCGCTACCTTCAGGGGACGCGGTACGTGGGGCTCCAGTTTGGAGGCATCACCGGATCCGCATCACTCCGTCTCATGTGCTACACTGATGCTGATTGGGGAGGGAATATCGATGACAGAAAATCTACCTCCGGCTTTGTGTGTATGTTGAATGGAGGTGCAGTCAGTTGGGCAAGTCGCAAGCAAGAATGTGTCTCTCTGTCAACAGCTGAAGCTGAGTACATCACCTTGGCTGAGGTGTGTGAAGAGATGCAGTGGCTACGAAGCTTGCTTGCTGAGATGAAGGCACCACGGGCAACGGCGATGGTCATCAAGATTGACAACATGAGCGCCATTGACATGTCAAAGAATTCCGTTCCGTCCAGGCGCACAAAGCACATCGAGATCCGCTACCACTACGCTCGAGACTTGGTCTACAAGCAAACATTGGAGCTCGAGTATGTCGGTACCAAGCTCAACTGGGCTGACATGCTTACAAAGCCACTGGACAAGGATCTCCACCAGGCGGGCAGGCAAGTTATCGGCATGGTCAACGCAAGTGATGATAAATGATGATTGTCACTGACGCATGGTGCAAGGGAGAGATTTGTTGAATGTTGTTGTCCCTTTTTCAGTGTTGTAGGACGGATCAGGAATGCTCTACCCCTTGTGGAGGTATGACCCCAAGATCCGTTGTAGTGTGACTCAAATATGCTCTGTCTCTTGTGAGATATGACCTGTGAGTACACCATGTGGGTGAGTGGTTACCTTGGCCATTTTGTTGATTTGGCCGAGTGAGAGGTCATGAGTTCGATCCTGGCCCCATGCATATCTTGATTGCTGTGGAAGCTTCCAAGAAAGAAAGTCCGTAGCTTCTTGGACGCTACATGGTTGGTATGTCACCTTGACACTAGGTTGCCTATGTGTCAAGCCCACAGTGCAAGTCTATTGGTGACGTGGCTGGTTCAGGCCACTTCCCAGGAATGTGCTTTTGAGTTCTAGGACTGGACAGACAGCTATAAAAGGTCTTCTCTTGCATGTTGATCAATCAACCCTTGCTTGATGCTCTCTTGCGTATTGACGACTTGAGCTCTTCTTGAGATGTAACGCTAAGGTGTTAGTACTCTTGAAGGTGAAGTGTATGCCTGATTAAGTTTGGGGTGCATGACACATGTCAACAAAGGAAGAAGGCCTAAAAACCTTTGTGAGCTTTTTGGTTTTACGTCTTAGCTACTGAGCTTGCCAGAGGTGGCAAGCTCAGTAGCTAATAGAGGCGGGTTCCCAAGTACTGACCCTTGCTACGGGGGAGCCTCGAGGCCATGTGGGGGCCTACCAGGACGATGCGCCAGTGACCGCCCCACCACAGCCTCTGGCGGTAGCCTTTTCCTCCATGGTCGCGGCAACGACACTCCATGGACTACACATCCAGCCACGGAAGTGCCTCCTACCACGTCGTTCGGATGAGAAGGTTCCTCAAGTGCTCTCTGGGCTTCCTTACCGACAGGATGGGGTGATTTTGCTGGGATGCCCGGTGGGCTCGGCAGCCTTTTAGGTAGCGTGGGCGGAGGGATGGCTCCAGGATTAGCTGCGGGGTCTCCCGCAGATGAGTCGGATGGAGGAGGTGCAGGCGGCTATGACCCTGCTCCAATTTTGTAACGCTCCCCGGTTGGACTTTTGCGTGTGGGTGCTCCCGCCTCAGGAGCATTGGTTGGAGATTCTTTACCTCTTCAATCAGGCCAGATGGGAGGCAGTACTCCACCTCTTGCAGATTGCGCAGGGGACGGTGGCCTTTGAGCTGTAGCATTTGGCTCGATGGTAGCTGTAGTTTCCATTCGCCGTCGATGCGGCGGGCCTGTCTGGGGCGAGAGACCGGGCTCCTTTGGCGTACGCCTGCTTGACAGGGAGCTTGCTGCCGGTTCTCACCAGTGAGTTCACCCCCTTCCTCCCAGCGGACGGGGCGCTGTAGCACTTGGCAAAGGGTTGGGACCTGGTGGAGGAGGAGCTGCCCAGGCCGGTGTTTGAAGCTCTGCCTACTCTGGAGGTGCTACAGCAGGGAGTCACGGCTGGCCTGTATCAACACATGTGCAGGCTATGGTACTCATTTTGGCAGGAGGGGTGGATTGCAGCCTGCGGTCAAATGTCGCCAAGACGTTGTGGGTGTGCACAGTGGGACCCGGAGGCATGCGCCCACCGGCGTGGCTGCAAGCGCCATGCCCACCAGCGTTGCTGGGCGACGGCGACCAGGGGCAGTGCCCTCTAGTTGCAGTCGACTCCACCAGGCCGGCGGGATCGGACGTACCTGGTCCCGGCAGACGTTCGACTCCATACCCAGCTGTGGCTGGGCCTTCCTCTACCCCATCTGGAGCAGGTGGGCCTTGATGGTCTAGACCCGGGCGCAGTGACCAGGAGATGAAGGATTGATGGAGCCATCCAGCGTGTCCATAACGCCATTAGGGACGAGCTTGCCAACATCTTCCGTGAGCACCGTCTGTCCTTCACAGTGCAGAGGGGTGGCATACCCCGCCAGGCGGATGGTGTGCGGGGTGAGCCACGACCGGACCTGACGCTGGCTGACCCTGAGTCGGGCCTGACTTGGGTTCTTGACGTGACTACGGTAGATCCCCAGGGGGACAGGGCCTCTGGGCCAGGCGTGGCGGTTGAGGCAGCAGAGAGAGCCAAGATGGAGCGGTATCGTCCGGCGGCTCGGCCGGGGCGTCACATGCGTCCTCTTGCATGGGAGACCTTGGGCGGCATGGATGACCACTTCTGGTCTTTCTTGGCCCGCCTTGCCAAAATTTGCCTGGCACGTGGGCCACTGCGGTGCTCTGCGGATGTGTTCGAGCGGTGGGCCCAGCGTGCTATGGCTATTGTGGCACAGCGGGTTTCCATCGTTGGTGTGTGCAGTCAGTGTGCTGCTATCCGTTTCTACAGTGGCGGCGGATGACCGCCAGACGGGAGAGGATCTTCCGCTGTTGCATGGTGTGGGGCTGCCTCTTGCTCTCGAGCTCTCTGCTCTGTGTTCTGTTGAGCCGGTCTTTGCCGTTACCTAGCTCACATCTCTTATTTCTTTCACAATCCCACCGTTCATGTGCCATTTGTGGCGGCATCACTTTTTTTCCCCGCAACCTGTGCCGGTCAGGGGCGGCTTGCATGTTCTCTATTTTGTATAAATCCCAGTTCTTAAAAAAAAAGACAAAAAAAGAAGACACCGTTGGATGCATGGGTCCCTCAGACAAGGCTACCATATGGCAATCTCCTTTCCGCAAAGTCAGCGGAGGCATTTCCTTTACAAGAAGACCTGACTTATGTCACCTCAGACGTGTTGAGGTCTGTCGCTGTCGCTAGACCGATGACCAGGACACAGTTTTGCATCGTTCTCCGCCGACAGGTTCGGCATACAGCCTCTGTGTGTGGTTAATTGTGCGGGTGGAAACGACTTCTACATAGGCGTCTTAGAGGGACGTGAGCATCCACGGGAGGATTGTGAGGGCTGAGCTGAGTGAGAAAAGGGGAGAGCACGCAGTCTCCCCCCACGAGTGTAGGGCTCAGGCCCGGGAACCGGAGTCTGGGGTGCTTCATTGTCAATGGCGTCAACCACCGGCGAAGACTCTGACTCAGGAGTCAAGGCGGGAGTGGAATGAAAAGGGGACTACATGTGAGGGGGTGCCGAGTGGGAGGACTCGGGATTGCCAGCGGGCACCTGGGACGACACGGAATCAACAGACTCAGAAGAAGAGGACGAGGACTCCTACGAGGAGGAGTGCTCGTTCTCAATGTCCGTAATGGGAACAGTAGAGACTACCGTGTGAGAGGGAGAGGAGGATGCTCGGAGATTGGAGGCTGGAATAGACACACCCCTCCAAGCCGACGTAGTGAGGAGAGAGAGGAAGGAGGAGGGACATGTGACAGGTCACGAGGAAAGACATCCTTGAAGAACAGGGCATCACGAGATTCAACGATGCGAGAGCGATCAGAGTCCCAGAAGCGCCATGCTTTCGACATGGCCGAGACATCAAGGAAAGTGCAAAGATGAGCGCGAGGGCTTAGTTTGCCGTTGCGGACATCTTCGGGCAGCCAGACGGCAGCAAAACAACCCCAAACACGAGCGAGGCGGAGGTCAGCATGACGGCTGTACCAATGCTCAAAGGGGGTGACGTGACGGGGGAGTGGACCGTGAGGAACTCCGTTCCACACCCTGGTCATGTAGGATATGGCCTCAAAAGAGAAGACTTGGGAGAGAGAGGACTCACTGAGAAGAGTGTGTACACTGTCAGCAAGGGTGCAGTTCCAGTGTTCAGATACGCCGTTTTACTGGGGTGTGTATGGTGCCGAAGGTTCCATACACACCCCATGAGACGTCAAGAAACGGGCAGTAGGACCCATGAATTCCCCACCATGGTCACAACAAAAGACTTTTAGACAACGACCACGGGCCAGTTCGGCCTGAGGCAACCAGGACTCGAGCATGGGGCAGACATAACTTTTTTGCCGCAGGGCAAAGACCCAGCGCATGCGAGAGAAGTCATCGGTGAGACACAGCACATAGCGGCCAACCCCCTCCCAAAGGGCGTCATGGGCAAGGGGTCCCATGACGTCCGCATGCAAGAGGTCAAGAGGTTGAGACGTGCAAGACTCAAAGGTGGAAAAAGGGGAACGGGACATTTTGCCCTGAGCACAGTCAAGACAGTCAGTGGCACATGGAGAAAAAAATGTATCGGCGTCAAGGCCATGAGCTGGCTTGTCCCGGAGCAGGCTGTCAACTGCAGCAGTGTGAATGTGACAGAGACGGCGATGAAGCAACTGTGCATGTGCCGGAGTGAGAGAGCGTGCTACGTGAACAAGTGCAGTCGTGTCTGGGTGGGGTGCAAACGATGGTACAAGATACAGGCGATCACAGCGAGTGCCACGCAGTAGGAGACGGCCGATCGTGCGATGCAACACAGATGCAATGTCGAGATTCGAGGAGAAAATCCATGCCCTGATCGTTGAGAGTTGTAATAGACAAAGACTGAGCTCAAGAGTGGGCACGTACAAAACATCGGGCAGGAAGAGCTCCCCCCCATGGCCAACAAAGCGGAAAACAACAATGCCCTGGACAGGCAAGTGCTGACCACTGTCAGTGCGGACAAAGTGGACAGAGCCAACGGGACCCAGAGAAACAAACGAAGAATGACAAGAGGTCATGTGGTGGGTGGCCCCTGAATCAAGAATCCGGATGCCACCCGTCACGCGGACAGACACAGGGTCACGACTCACATCGGCGATGGCATAGCAAGGAAGAAGGCGCTGACCGCATGCAGCAAGACAAGGAGGTAGACTGTGATACTGCCACTGCTCAATCCACGGACATCGACTGGATAACAACCCTGAACATGACCAGGTGACGGACCACGGAGAGAGGAATCACCATCACACGCAAGTGCCCCCACAGACGAATGCACACTCTCACCTCCCTGATCACGGAAGTGTCGCTGGTGGACGGCATGAGAGAGGGCGGAGTCCAGCTAGCGGGCGTCATCTGACGGGCCAGTGATGACAACGCCAGAGGAGAGATGCTGAGAGGGGTAGGTGGATGACACCGACGATGGAGGAGAGTAGAATCCGGACGGGGGCCCGAAGTAGACTAGACCGCCAGGCCCGGGAGGCCACCCCCAGGGAGTGGTTAGAGTCGTTGGAGTCAGGGCAGTACTGTAGGCAGTAGCTGTCGAGGAGGAGGACGAAGTGGGTCCGGTGGTCACAGTGGAGGTGGAGGAGCGAGAGGGACCTCTACCTGACCCTGTGGAGCGGGCCCAATGCGCGCGCATGGTAGAGGCAAGGCGAGCATCATCAGGAGGCGCGGGGCACTTGGGTGCCGCATGACCAGTGGCACCGCAGTTCCAGCACGTGACAGTGCTGGAGGAGGGAGATGAAGATGCGGCACCATCAGAGCCACGACCCTTGCCAACCTTGTCGTGACCACCACTCCCTGAGGCACCCCCTCAGCCCTTGCCCTTGCCACCTCCTCCACACCGTCCACCCCCTTGTGAAGCAAGAGAGGTGGCTGTCGTGGTGGAAGTGGCGTACGATTACGCAGGAGCAGAGGAGGAGGAAGAAGGAATGGCGGTGGTAACTGCTGCAACGGCGGCACGGTGAATGCGTTTGTTATGTAGCGAGCTCCACCAGTCTATCAGACGTTAGGAGGTGAACTCCCACAAGGCCCCAATGCCGAGGAGTGCGTCCGCGGGGACGGGGATGGCAGCCAGACGCTCAAGCTTAGTTGCCTTTACCTCCCTAAAGATGTCACTAAGTTCGAAGATAAGGCCGTTGACGATAGAAAGAATAGCAGGAAGCTGTCCAGGAGCGAACTTACCATGGTCGCGCAGTAGTCACATACTGCGAGCCTAGTATGCGTCAGCTGTCTCGTCAGCACGCATGGAGAGCGTGTTGAACTGGACAGCGAGTACACTCTGAGCAGCATGGCCAGTCACTATTGTGCGTTGCTTGATCAGCGCGTAGGCACCAACTGGATCAGCAGGGGTGCGACGCGCAGTGTCGGCGTTATAGGACCCGATTTTGTCTGTGAGATCATCGAGACCGCCACGAATGAGGGCACGGACAGCGTGGGCAGACTCAGACTCAACACACATGAAGGGCGGGTCGGCAGATGGGTTGGGCTCATGGTAGTAATCCCGGAGCTGCACCCCCTGTGCCTAGGCACTGAACCAAACCTCCCAAGGTAAGGTTAGAGGTGAAGTGAGGTGGGTTAGAGTCAAAGTCAGGCTTCCGCTGCACTGATGGGACAAGTGCTTTATCTGCGGTTGCGCCGGCGACAGCGGTGACTGCAAGAGGGTCAAAGGAGGATGAGCTAGCGGCAGTAGATGCGGAAGTGGGTCAAGTGGAGAATGCTGCAGCTATGCTAGCAGACGGTGTGCCGCGCAAGGTGGGTTACAGGCAGTTAAGGACCGAATCAGCAATGTGATCCACGAAGGTTTCTTGGTCAGCCTGCTCAGCACGCAGCTTTTCCTCGATAGCGCGCTGAGCAGTGAGCGCAGCCTGGAGGGCAGTACGCTCGCGCTGCAACTCAGCCCGCAAGGCTGCGTATTGATCGTCGTCAACTGGCATGTTACCAGTGACGCGACTCTGCCGAAAGGAAACTTTTTTGGCAGAGTTTCCCCAGCCCCAGTGGGCGTGGGAAATGTGCGATAGGTGTTTTGGTAGTCCGCTGCAAGGCAACAACCTGGTCGCACAAACACACCAACGCAGGGAGAGCAGGAGGAGAGAGAGAGAGACCAAGCTCACCAAGCATGGTGGCGCAGTGAGAACAACGGTGGAAGAGCTGCTGCAACTAAGGAGGCAACAACTGTAGCAGTAGCTGATGCGGAGACGATGAGACAGGCTACCCCTGTCAACGCTGCAGCTGACAGGGTGAAGATAGCTGCAGTGGTTGCGACCAGCATCTGAATGTGACGAGTCACCAAGGATGAAGCGGAGGACAGGGATGATGCCTGTGAGATGGAGGTGTTGATGGAATCAACAGCGCCGGAGAGTACTGTGGCAGTTGCAGCTGCTATTGATGCAATGGCGTCTGCTGCCGCAGCAATCTGGGTAACTACATAAACAGTAGCAGCTACCAAGGGTCCCTGATCAACGGCAGCCAAGGTTTAGGTCTCAATGGCCCTGCCCGCGGCAGTGCTAGCTGGTGCACGTGCGGCATGTGCAGTGGCTCCAAAGGTAGATGCAACAGCGGCACTGGACACAAGCGCAGCCTACAGGGAAGTAAGAATATCACGAGATGGAGAAGACGCTGACTCTGCAGTTGATGCAGCTAGGGATGCAACACGGCAAGAAGGTGGCACTCCTGATGCTGCTAACGCGTAGGGAAGCGTTGAGCCACGAGCAACAGCATGTTGACGTTGCTGGCGCGTCCTATGGGCTACGGGTGGGCTTACCGGTGAGTGAAGACTTCTGTGGTCATGCGGCGGCGTCGTAGCTGGCTTGTTCTGTGCCATCCGGGAGTCGTCGACGGCGGACTGACAGTGAGCTGCGTAGTCCCGTGCGTTTGCCCACTCGTAGTAGTCGGTGGGGTCGTAATCCTCGCCGGGGTGGTAACCCGGGCTGCTGCGACACACGCTCGACCAAACCTCCCTCTCCGCCTGCTCCTCGTAGTACGCGAGCTCTTTGTCGATGCGGCCACGCTCACGTGCGGCCGTGGGAGACGTGGGGATTGGCTTGGTTGCGGGAGGAGACGCCAGTGCGACAAGCACTTGGCTGCCTGGAGGGCAGCCAGAGGTGATAAGAGGTGTATGGGGACGGGCTTCGGTTGGTACGGCTGCAGCAGATGTGTCGGCAGCAGCACAACTGATGACGTAGACAGGGGCAATGGTGAAGTGTGTGGGAACGACAGTGGTGATGTGCCGGTCCAGCGCATAAGAGCAGCGCCCCCTCGTGAACCACGGGAGCGAGATGTGCTGCTGTGGAGAATGTGCAGGTGCGGTTGCTGTGAGACAGCAGTTGCAATTGGTGCTGCCACGTGGCAGCACCATCGGACGTGCGGAGGCCAAAGCTCGGCGGAGTGAGAGGAGTGCACGAATGACCCAGCGGGAGATAGGTGCGGCGGTCGGCGCTGCCAAGTGCCGATACCTGTGTGCATGCAGAAGCCGAGAGTCGGCGAGGTTTGTGAGGACGGAAGTGAAGCTGTGCCAGTCCAGCACACGATGGCAGTGCTCCTCGTGAATCACGGGAGCAAGGTGTGCTGCTATGGAAAATGTGCACGTGCGGCTGCCGAGAGACAGCAGCTGTAGTTGGTGCCGCCATGTGGCAGCACCGTCGGACGTGCGGAGGCCGAAGCCCGGCGGAGTGCGAAGGGGGGGAGCGGTGAACATGTGTCGGTCCTATGTACGAGAGAAAGGCACCTCACACCTCGTGGGTGAAGTGTCTGCGGCTGTAGGGCGCAGTGGCCGATGCTGTTGCCTATGACAGTCGCAAATGGCTGCTTGCGCGGGATCACCCGCCACACGTAAGTGGCCCGACGAGGTCTCAGGACTGTCGCGAGGAGGAGTGGGTCTCCCTGCTCTGATACCAGTGGGTAGCAGCGACTATTAAGCAAGCATGCAAGCAAGCAAGGCAAGCAAGCAAGCGAGCGACTGGGTGACACCATGGATCGGGGGCAAGATCACTTTGACACAACGGTGAATGATAGAACAAGTGAGTGTGTCACAAGTGAGCGAGGTGGTAAGTGCCGGTCGACCAGGCCACCCACGCGAGTCACTCAACGTGGGGCCCGGACGCCACTCAGGGATTGAACCCGACCCTGGAGCGAGCGAGCTCAAGGCGATTTCTTACCCGCCGGTACAGACCGGACGTGTGGTCCCAAAGGATCAGCAACCCGGTGTAGTTACCTAGAACCTTCCTAGGATATGTGTGTGAGAGCAAGCAGTCACGTACACCAACTACATGACGCCATGGATGCGGGAAAGTTTGCCTTCATTGGCTTGGGCAAAACCAAGACAAGAGAGTGGGAGGGGGGGCGAGCAGGACTTAGCAACCGGTGAGTGTGCACTCGTCACGGGCATCAAACCCAAGCAAGCCACACCACCACCCGGGGATCGAGCCCGACCTTTCGGCATAAAACCGAACGGCGGCTACTCACCAACGCACGGGGGAACCCGGCATGGTGGCCCCCTAAAGATCAGCACCCGGGAAATGCAGCCCCCCCACAAAACACTCAAGGCAAGCAAGCATGATGCAGAGCACGTCAGTAAGAATGTATGGGCTCTAGCAACTCCCACATGAGATAAGAATCAAGTCATGGCCTTGCAAGTGTCAGAGAGCACTCCTGGATGAAGGACGCCACAGACGCCAATCACTAAGGGTGCACACCGGGTAAGATTCCCGGATCTCAGGTTGGATCCTGATCCCCGGTTCCGGATCCTAGGATGGATTTGGATCCTCGGATCCAAGAAAAGATCCCCGGATCCTATGGATTCCCGAATCTTTTCCGGATCCTATAGCCTGAGCAAGTATAATGCCTTACATTTTTTACTCTTAACCCCGTTTTCCCCTCTTTTTTATGTGGTTGAAAGATCCCCGGATCCCGGATCGAATCTTGATCAAGGATCCGGATCCCCGGATCCGGATCCGGATCCGGATTCCCGGATAAGATTCCCGGATCCTAGGATTTGGTGTGCAGCCTTACCAATCACGGTAGGCTTGTTTGACGTCTTCCCAGGTGAGGCCATGTCAAATTAATCTTTACATGTGTGTGCATGGAGGGGGAGACAAGAGGGCAGAGAGATGTGAGTGGCCAAAGAACTTCAACACTCCCCCATGACCCGCAGGCAATCACCCCACACACATGCAATCTCAAGAGAACGAGATGAACAGAGAGGAAAGATAGATGGATGCACTCAACGAGGGTCATGTGGACAGATGAGACCAACTGCATGGACAACACTTTTGAAGACGTTCCAATTGAGTGCTTTTGTGAGGAAGTCTGCTGTCAGAGAACGTGTGACCACCCATGCAACTTGGACAATGCCTACGGCGATGCACTCACGTACAAAGTGATGCTCTACATTGATGTGCTTAGTGCGTGAATGATGCATGTCACTGTTCTCGGTAATGGCCTTGGTGCTTTGATTGTCACAACATAGGGTGATGCAATGAATGGGGACACGCAATTGCTGCAGGAGACGACATAGCCAGACAGCCTCACACGTACCTGCGCCAAGTGCCACATACTCAGCCTCAACTATGCTGCGAGAAAGACACCCCTGTTTGCCACTTTTCCATGACAAAGCAGCTCCACCAATCATGAAGATGTACCCTGTTTGGCTGCGTGCACAAGAGTCATGCGCCCAGTCACTGTCAGTGAAGCCACCAACCACAAGAGATGGTTGTGCATGAAACAAGAGACTGACGCGTGGTGTGGAGAGGACATAGCAAACAACTCGTAGGGCGGCTTCCAAATACCGCTCGCGTGGACACTGAGAGAACTGAGATAGGAAGTTGACCGCGAAGGCCACATCAGCACGGGTGGTGGTGGTGAGGTACATCAATGACCCTATGACTCAAAGGTAGTCAGTCACGTCAACTGTCTCCCCAACTTTGAGAGGTTCGAGGACTTCAGTAGTGACTCTCCAGTTGGTGTCATGGACGTAGAGGCGGTGGGAGTGACAGTGAGGAGTGAGCTGAAACGCTCCCCCAGGCTGCGGACATACGCAGCCTGGTGCATGTGCAGAGTGCGGCGTGCGCGGTCCCGCTCGAGCTCCATGCCCAAGAAGACACGGGTCGGGCTCAAATCCTTCATTTTGTACGCTGCCTGGAGAAGAGACTTAGCGGCAGCGAGTGCAAAAGTGTTGGGGGATGCAATGAGAAGATCATCCACGTACTCCAGGATAGCAACCAACGGTTGTGAAGGGGGCTTGAGAAACAGAGCAGGGTCCACTGGGCTTCTCTTGAAGCCTCCTTTCCCCAAAGTTGCCGTAATCTCTTGATTCCAACAATGGGGGGATTGCTTGAGCCCATAGAGCGCCTTGTGCAGTCGCCACACACAGTTTGTACCATCTTAGAAACCAGGTGGCTGCACCATGTAGATCTCCCCATCCAACGTGCCGTGCAAAAGGGCATTATCCACGTCCATTTGCTTCAGTTCCCAGTCATGCTGGGTGACTAGACTGAGCAATGCTCTGGCAGTGGTGTAGTGGCCAACCGGTGCGAACGTTTTGTCAAAGTCCACACCAGGGATCTGGGAGAACCCCTTTGCGGCAGACAAAACAGAGGTAACAAGCCCAAGTGCGCGAAGACCAGGATCATCGAAAACGACAGGGTGAGACTGGGAGGGGAGAGCACGGAGACAACCTCCACGTGTGTAGAGTGACACAGGAGGAACTGACCGTGTAGAGGTAGATTGGACTGGTGAGGGAGTGGGAGATGTGCAGGTAGGGTGTGCAGTGACAACAGGAGAGGCTGGGTGCATAGTAGTGGCAGGAGAAGTAGGGTGTGTAGAGACAGCGGGAGAGACTCGGTGCACAGAAGCGCTAGGAGAAGTAGGGTGTGCAGTGACAATGGAAGAGACTGGGTTCACAGAAGCGCCACGAGAAGTAGGGTGTATAGTGACAGCGGGAGAGACTGGGTGCACAGCAGCGGCAGGAGAGGAAGTGTGTGCAGCGACAACAGGAGGGAGTGGCGCATGGGTAGTGCCGGAAAGAGGAGGAACCGAGGGATGGGCGGAGGGGAGAGACGAGACCCGAGACGAGGTAGCAAGACCACCCCCATCCCGAGAGAGCGGAGAGAGGGACTCCGTGAAGCCAGAGGCATCCCGCTCAAACAAGTGTTCAAAGAACAGGGCATCCCGGGACTCAATGACATGACTGCGGGAGGTATCCCAAAAGCGCCAAGCTTTGGAGAAGGGGGAGAAACCAAGAAAAATGCACAGACGACCACGGAGGGATAGTTTGCCATCCCGGTGGTCATTCGGGAGCCAGACAGAAGCAAGACATCCCCAGACGCGGGCAAGGCGCAGGTTAGCGCGCCGCCCCATCCAGCATTCAAAGGAAGTGACTGTGTGAGGGAGTGGACCATGAGGGACTCTGTTCCAAACCCACGTCATGTAGGACATGGCTTCAAAGGCAAACAGAGGGATTTGACCAGAGGCAGAAAGAAGTGCGTGCACACCATCAGCAAGGGTTCGATTCCAGTGCTCGGAAACTCCGTTTTGTTGGGGAGTGTAGGGAGCGGTGCATTCAATGCGGACACCACGAGACTCCAGAAAACCGGACGTGGAACCAAGGAACTCACCCCCGCGGTCACTACGGAACACACGCAAATGGCAAAGGCAAGCACGTTTGGCCTGTGGAAGCCACGCCTCAAGGACATCAGTGACATCACTTTTGCGACAAAGAGCAAAGACCCAGCGGTACCGGGAGAAGTCATCAGTAAGACAGAGAACATAACGACCCAGACCGTCAAGGAAAGTGTGGGGAAGAGGACCGGTCACGTCAGCATGAACAAGGTCAAGAGGATGAGAGGAGGTGGACTCAAAGGTGGAGAAAGGAGACCGGTGCATCTTGCCAGATGCACAATCCAGACAGCTCGACGAGCAGGGGGGCGCAAAGGTGGCCGTGTCGAGCCCTACAGCAGGCTGGAGGCAAAGGAGACGCTGAATGGCAGTAGTGTGAATGTGACACAGCCAACAGTGTAGGGGATCAACATGGGCAGGAGACAAAGAGGGTGCCACATGAACAAGAGCAGAGGCAGCGAAAGACGAGGGAAGGGACAGGGGCACAAAAAAAACACGATCACAGCACACACCGCGGAGAATAACATGGCTAGACAAGCAGTGAGAGATAGAGGCAAGGCCACGGCTAGACGAGAAGTCCATGCCCTGATCGTCGAGAGTGGTCAGAGGGAGCAGACTGACCTCAAGATCAGGGACGTACAGCACATCAAGAAGATAGAAGGTGCCACCAGGACCAACGAATTCGACAACACCAATGCCGTGAACGGGAAGGAGATGGCCGGAGCCAGTGCGGACAGAGCAAACAGAACCAACGGGACCAAGGGAGACAAAGGAGGCACGGCACGAGGTCATGTGATGGGTGGCCCCAGAATCAATGATCCAGAGGCCAGGGGTCGCACGAGTGGTAGGGAGGACAAGACAGATGGCAACAGTAGCACGGAGAGAATGAGAAGAGGAGGTACCAAGACGAGTGGGGAAGGTGTGAGATTGCCAATCCTCAATCCAGTCACAAGCATCAGGCAAGTCCCCCTGCACACCCCCAAATGCTGTACCCCAAAGGGTGGTGTCGGACTCACAGACAGAGACACGACACAGGCCACTCACACTCTCACCTCCCTGAGAGCGAATGTGAGGAAGTTCAGCGAGACGACGCTCAAGGACACGCTCCTTGTCACGGCGATCAGAGGAGCGATCAAAAGAGCGGTCAGAGGAGCAATCTGAAAGATGGCCCTCATCACGCGTCCAGGAGGGTGCCGAGTAGTGCGCAGATGGAGGACTGTAGTAGGAAGGTGGAATCCAGCTCCAAGGACTGGGAGGTGAGGGAGATGGCTGGAGCGGTGCGGATGTGGTGGAGAGGGAAGAGGCTGAGGTGGAAGAGGACGGAGATGCAGCTGTCACTGTCGCAGTTGCGGAAGCGGGGGTGGCCCTGGTGCGTGCCCAATGGGCACACATGGAAGAGGCAAGGCGAGCATCATCACGGGGGGCCGGACACTTGGGTGCGGAGTGTCCGGAAGCGCCGCAGGTCCAGCAAGTGACATCAGCGTTGGCAGTGGTGCTACAGGAAGGCTAACCACCTCGGCCACCCCCACACCCTTTGCCACCACCACGGCCACTGCCGCGGTTTAAGCCACCACCCCCACCACAAGAAGTTACCTGTGTGGGGTAAGCCACGGCTGGGGCAGAGGAGGACAAGGAGGGAGTGGCAGCTGCAAAAGAGGAGGAGGAGGAGGTCACTGTAGCAAGAGCAGCACGATGCATGCGCTTGTTCTGGAGGCTGTTCCACCAATCACTAAGGCGGGCGGCAGTGAAGTCATAGAGTGGCCCAATCCCTGGGGGTGTGACCGCAGGGAGTGGTGCAGAGGCAAGGCGCTCAAGCTCTGCCTGTGAGACGTGCAGGTAAAGATCTAAGAGTTCAAGGATTAAGCTAGCAACAATTGACAAGCAGGCAGACAGGGGTCCAGGGGCGGCCTTGCCAAGGTCGCGCAGCAAGCGTAGGCTCCTTGCCGAGTACTCGACATCTGTCTCATCAGCCCGTATCTGCAAGGTGTTGAACTGCACGGTAAGAGCGCTATGGGCCGCGTGCCCTGTGACTGTTTTGCAGCAACGAATAAGAGAGTATGCACCGACGGGGTCAACAGTGGTGCCGTGGGTGGGGTCTGCATTATGCGTACCAATGTCGTCAAGCAGGCTCTCAGGTCCAGCGGTGATGCGAGCGCGAACAACACGAGCGGCCTCTGCTGGTTGTGGAACAAACGGTGCCTTTGGAGGGAAGTAGTACTCCCACAGGAGTTTCCCTTGGGCCCATGCGCTGAAGCGGGTCTCCCAGGAGGTAAAGGTGATCTTGGAAGTGAACTGAGGTGGTGGTGTCTCAAAGTCCTTCTGTAGTGTGAGAAGAAGCACCCGAGCTAAGGCAACTACTGATAGAGCGGGTGAGGAGGAGTTGGGAACAGCACCACCCGGCGGCACGAAGGAGTCAGCAGATGTTGTATCATCAACAGGAAGGACAGTAGCAAGTGCAAGTACTAACCGTAGACGCTCTATGACAGAGTCGCTACTATGGTGGGTAACTAATGCTTTGCCTCACAATTCCTGTGCAGTTCATCCTTAGCCTTGCGGCGTGTTGCCTGTGCCTAACTAAGAGCGGCTTGAAGAGCCTCTATTGTCTCCTCTAGTCCTGGCATGATGAGAGTGGGCAGGAGGAGAAAGCGAGGAGTGATGTGTCAATGTGCAGTGCAGAATGCAGGGTAAGGGAAACGCTCACCAAGCTAGTGGCAGGGCAGTAGAACGAAGAGAGGAGCAACCACTGCTGCAGCCGAGGACAATAGGATCGCGACCCACCCTGCGATCGCAACGGTGAGGCAAAGTAGTCCAATTACTGTGGCCCCAGCCACGGCTGCTGATGCTGATGCAACCAAGACGCCGGTGGTGACGTGTGACGTCAGCTCCCGCTGAGCACCGATGGGAGTCAGGATTGTAGATGCAGTATAAACGTGAATGGAGCCGACAGCTAGTGCAGTGGAGTCGGCGGCGGATGATGCAGCAGTGGCAACAGCTGGAAATCTAAGCGGCAGGTTGGGGCAGCATGCGTTGTTGATGCAGCGTGCGGGCTTCCACGCTCGTTGCTTAAGTCTGCTGCCCCCTTAGTCTGTTGCTCTAGAGCTTAAGTCTGGAAGCTCTGGGTTCGTTACTCAGAAGTGCGCGCGCCAGTATTAGCGCCAGAAAGCAGGTGAAAACTGGAAAAGAGTGATTAGGAATGAACAATGAGACACAATGGGAGACCCCTCCAAGAACTAGCCTCCCCCCCAGCAATGTAAAGCTTGTTACTCAGTTCACCAGCCAATCAGAAATTGCCTACTTTCAGGCTGGCAGTTTTCTCGGTGAGGCCTGCCAGACGGCCGACAGCCCAAAACCCGGGCATCGTCCGTTTTGCCTGAAAACTGGACCATACCATAATACCGACGCTGCGAACGCAGCCGTGCGGTCAGAATCAACTAGAAAAATAGTAGTGGGGAGTTATGGCGTCCTATGCAGTGCCTATGACAATTTATGATGCCGAACAGGGCTATGCAACATGCAACAAGGACCCTATGCAGCGCATGATGATGCAGACGCGATAGGACGCGCTGGACGCATGACGACAGCAACTGCGGTGGCCATGACCACCAACAGTGCGACCGCCGAGGAGGCCTGCCGACTAAGCTGAACACGTCGCCGGACAGAGGAGGCTCCAGCAAACTGCGAGAAGACCTCAGCGTGCGTCGGCTCCACCGGACGACACTCCATCAGCGTCGAGTCTCGCCGTCAGTCATCTGCACGCCGATGTACACAAGCCGGGAGGACACAACAAAGCA
Source organism: Penium margaritaceum (assembly GCA_023375785.1). NCBI lineage: Eukaryota > Viridiplantae > Streptophyta > Zygnematophyceae > Desmidiales > Peniaceae > Penium > Penium margaritaceum. The sequence continues at coordinate 34,101 of SZWC01011909.1, forward strand.
CAATGAGAGAAAAAATCAACACTCCCCCATGACTCACAGGCGTAGTGCACATGGGCGGGCAGAGACACGGTCAACATCCAGACTCCCCCGGGGTACGCAGAGATGCAGGCAGAGATCAAGAGAGCAAATCATGGACGCACGCCGACTGAACTCACAGCCTTCTTGTACGAGTACCGCTTCAGTGCCTTGGTCAAGAAGTCAGCCAGCTGCCGTGCTGTCTCAACCCACACGATGCTGATGCTGCCGTCATGCAATAACGAACACACATAGTGATACTCAACATTGATGTGCTTTGTGCGAGTGTGATGCACACCCTCATTGTCGGCAATGGCCATGGCACTCTCATTTTCACAATGCAAGGTGATGGATGCGACAGATTGACGCAACTCGGACAACAGACGATGCAACCACACACTCTCACACGCGCCTGAGCCAAGTGCCATGTACTGAGCCTAAGCAGTGCTGCGTGGAATGCATCCCTGCTTACCACTATGCCAGGACACAACTGTGCCGCCGTTGAGGAAGATCTAGTCTGTGCGACTCTTACCGTCTGGACTGCCGGCCTAGTCACTGTCGGTGTAGCCCACTGCGATGACGGACGGCTGGCGGCGGAACGTGAGACCTCGCCGAGGGGTCGAGACGACATAGCGCAACACTCAGACCGTGGCCCTAGTGGAGGTGACGCGGCTCCTGAGAGAACTGGGCCAGGAGGTTGACAGCGGATGCGATGTCTGGACGCGTTGTCGTCGCCAGGAACATCAGTGACCCGATGATCCGCAGATACGTGGTCACATCAACTAGCTCCCCCACAACAGCTGGGTCAGGACTCTTCAGCTTCACCTGGCCATCGGGTGACATAGGTGAAGATGTGCTGGACACGAGGGGCAGGTCCTCGGCAAAGCGAGCGGACAAGGTCTGTACATACGCAGCTTGGTGGACGTGTAGGATGCCCTGGGAGCGATCGTGCTCAAGCTCCATGCGTAGGAAGACTTGGGCAGACCCGAGATCCTTCATCTGGTAGGCGGCGTGCAGCAAGTCTTTGACACGCTGGATGGTGGCCGTGTCTGGCGACGTGATGAGGAGATTGTCAACGTATGCCAGATGTGCGGCGAAGGTCTGACTTCGCGAGCTGAGAAACAGTGCGGGGTCAGTGATGCTGCGTTGGAGACCACCATAGAGAAGTGTGCTATTGATCTCCTAGTTCCAGCACTGAGGCGACTGCTTCAGGCCATACAGGGCCTTCTGCAGTCGCCAAACTCTCCCAGTACCGTCGTCGTAGCCTAGGAGTTGCACCATGTAGAGCTCCTCACCATCCAATGAGCCATGGAGGAACGCGTTGCTTACGTCCATCTGATGCAGCTCCCACCCATGCTGGACAAATAGGCTCAAGAGCGCCTGGCTAGTGGAGAACGGACCGACTGGGGCGAAGATCTCGTTGTAGTCAACCCCAGAGACCTGAGCAAACCCCTTTGCTGTGAGGCGGGCCTTGTACTTGTCCAAGGACCCGTCACGCTTCCACTTGCGCCGCAAGACCCACTTGGTGCCAATGGCCTTCCGACCTGGAGGGTGGTCGACGAGGTCATACACGTGGTGTTGCCGGATAGCAGCGAGCTCCTCAGTGTAGGCAGCATCCCAATGTGCGGCCTCAGGAGAGGCTCGAGCCTCGCGTAGGGTGGCCGGGTCTTCCGGGCGTGCTGTGGACCGGACTGAAAGGGCGTGTGCATCACGAGCTCCAGGTGGGATGCGGGCGAGTGCAGCCATGACAGCATGCCGATGCTCGTGATGAATCATGGCGTAGCCCAGTTTAGAGCCCGGGTGAAGGTCAGAGATGATGGGCGAGGTGGTGAGGCCGAGAGCCTTAGTGCCAGAATCCCCACTCACGACCGTGGGAATGAAGGAGACACGTGGAGTCACAAGGGGTCGAGGCGCCACAGGACGCGGTGCGACGCTCTGCGCGCTCACTGTCGGTCGAGGTCGGAGGCTACCGCCTGGGCCACATGTGTGTAGCGCGATCGGGCACGAAATGGCACCAAGTTCGACGGGCCAACGGAGGCGGACGGGGCTTCTGGCACGGAGGGGCCAGCGGACGCAACCCGGACTGCTGGTTCGGAGGGGCCAGCGGACGCGGGGGGGACTGCTGGCCCAGAGGGGCCAGCGGACGCGACTGGGGATGCTGGCCCGGAGGGGCCAGCGTACACGACCGAGACTGCTAGTCCGAAGGGGCCAGCTAACGCGACCGATACTGCTGGTCCAGAGGGGCCAGCGGACGCGACGGGGACTGCTGGCCCCGAGGGGCCAGCGAACGCAACTAGGGCTCCTGGCCTGGAGGGACCAGCGGACATGACCGGGGCTGCTGGTCCGGAGAGGCCAGCGGACGCGATCGGGACTGGTGGTCCAGAGGGGCCAGCGGACACGGCGGGGACTGCTGGCCCCGAGGGGCCCGCGGACGCGACTGCAGCTGCTGGCCCGAAAGGGCTAGCGGACACTATCGGGGCTGCTGGTGCGGAGGGGCCAGCGGGCGCGACCGGGACTGATGGTCTGGAGGGGCCAGCGGGCGCGACGGGGACTGCTGGCCCCGAGGGGCCAGCGGACGCCGCGGGGACTGCAGGCCTCGAGGGGCCAGCGGACGCGACTGGGGCTGCTGGCTCAAAGGGACGGAGTGCTGTGTCACCCGGAAGCGACAGGACGGAGGACGGACTCACCACTCCTCCACGCGACGGGAGGGACACGTACGAGCTGGAGTGAATGAGGTCGCGGGGAAACAGGTCCTTGAAGAAGAGGGCATCGCGCGACTCGACGATGCAATGCCAGGACGGGTCCTAGAAGCGCCAGGCCTTGGACTGACGAGACACGCCGAGGAAGGTGCAGGGGTGTCCGCGGGGGGCGAGCTTGCCACCCTGGTGTGGGGCGGGTAGCCACACAATGGCTACGCAGCCCCAGACGCGAGCCAGGCAGAGATCAGCGCGCCGACCGCACCAGTGCTGGTAGGGCGTGGACTGGCAGGGAAGGGGACCATGGGGAATCCGGTTCCAGACCCAGGTTATGTAAGCCATGGCTTCAAAATAGAAGCCATCGGAAAGACCGGACTCGACCCGCATGGTGCGGACGGCGTCGGCCATGGTACGATTCCACCGCTCGGCGACGCCGTTCTGGGCGGGTGTGTAGGGCGCACACGTCTCATGGTGGATCCCGCGGGAGGCGAGAAAGGTCATGGCCTCACCCATGTACTCCCCGCCGCGATCGGAGCAAAAGCGGCAAAGAGGGCGGCCACACTCGCGCTCTACGAGGACAAGCCAGTCCTGAATGGCGCGGGCAACATCGCTCTTTTGCCGGAGGCTGAAGACCCAGCGGTAGCAAGAATGGTCGTCCGTTAGGGTGAGGACATAGCGGCCATGCTCACCGACGGACGCGATGGGGAGAAGGTCCATGATGTCCGAGTGGACAAGGTCGAGAGGGGCGGACGCACGGGAGGAAGACAAGGGGTACGTGGACCGGTGCATCTCCCCTTGAGCACAGTCAATGCACTGAGTGGGGCATGGGAGAGGGAAAGTCTCCGGGTCAAGGCCCTTGGTTGGCTGGGTGCGGAGCATGCTCTCTACGGCGGCAGAATAAACGTGACAGAGGCGGCGATGCAAGAGGCGGGTCTGCTGAGGAGAAAGCGTACTGGTGACAAACACATGGCCTGTGGCGGCCGACGGGGAAGAGACGGGAGAGGAAGAAGAGAGGCGAGGAACATGCCACAGGTTGCCAAGGGCGGTGGCGTGTAGTACGACAAGACCAGACGGACGCAACGACACAGTGCCAACACCACGCGAGTGTACAACTACCATGCTCATGCGGTCAAGGGCTGTCACGGACAGGAGGCTGAGCTCAAGACCAGGGACGAAGAGGACATCGGTCAGAAAGACATCACTGGCAGGACCACGGAAACGAACGACGCCAACACCACGGATCAGCAACACTTGTCCTGAGCCTGTCCGAACACCGGAGACATCGCCTACAGGAGCGAGCATACTCAAGGCCTCGCGAGAGGCCGTTATGTGATTCGTGGCCCCGGAGTCCATGATCCAGGTCTGAGCAGGGTCCTGTACAGGGGTCGCCAGATCGCTAACGGTCACATGGCAGCAAGCAAGGGACACGGACGCGGTGGAAGGGGGCGCAAAATGAGACTTCCAATCGTCAAGCCAAGCAATGTCATCAAGGAAGGGGGTGGAGGATACAACGGGAGACAACAAGACAGACCAAGAAACGAGGCAGGACCGCGGCTCAGTCTTAGGCATGCAGGGCTGGGCAGGAGGGCAGGAGGTGACGCAACTCGTACTTCCTTGGGGAGGAGGGCGAGGCATGCCAAGCTGGAGCGCGATGTATTGATCCAGGTGACGCTCACGGGAGGACGGCCCGGGAGTGTAGGCGGAGTGCAGAGTGACGACGTCGGAGCCCGGGTAGGAGGAGGACACAGCCGGCGAAGGAAGCGGAAGCACCGATGGCCGTGAGTAGTACTCCTGCGGCGCGGGTGTCTGCGGGACCGGCGGAGCTGTCCGAGTGGCAGAGCTGCTCGACGAGGTTGGAGTGTCAGGGCCAGTAATAGCGACGGCGGCAGAGGCGAGACGGCGCTCCCGCTGGCGACGCAGTGTGGCGATGACGCGCGCCTCGTCCGTCGGGAAAGGGCATGTGTACCAATCGTGCCCGGGCTGGCCACAGTTGTGGCAGACCGAGCCACCACCGCCGGACCCGGTCGACGACTGCTGCTGCTACTCCTGTGACGGACCCTTGCCTTTCTTGTTCCAACGCTTCTTCTTCTTTCTCGAAGACGAGGAGGTAGCTGCAGCGGGGGAGGCGACGGCCACGCACGCAACGGCAAGGGAGGCCACGGCAGGGGATGCAAGAGCCTCCATGCAATGGAGTTGGGACTCCTGGCAAGCTTCCTCAATGCGAAGGAAAAGCTCGTACACCGAGGGCATGAGGGTGCCCTAGGCCGCCATGGTGGAGAGGACGTCTTGGGGGTAATGGACAAAGACGTTTGCGTACGCGCTGGTGGCGCCGCGCTTGATGGTGAGAAGCGCGCATAGAGGAGGCGGAGCAGACGTGCCGAGACGACGAAGGATGTCCTCTGCCCGCTGCCAGTAGGCAGTGACTGTCTTGGTCTCTTCCATGTGCAAGGAGTTGAACTCCCAAAGCACACGGCTGAGCTCAGCGTTGCTGGACAGGCGATGGGGCCTGGTAAGGACGTGCCACGCGGCTGCAGGGTCTGGAGTGTCGCCAGCGATGAAGTTGCCGAGAGAATGGCTCTAGGGCGAGGCGGGAGGCCGGAGGGGCGACTGGGACAAGGGCCCGAACAACGCGACCAGCGTCATACAGCTGGTCGGCCTGGGTGGGGTCGTAAGGGAGGGTGTAGTATGCCCACAGCCCCTCCCCTTGCGCCCAGATCCGGAAGCTGAGCTCCCAGCTTTGGAATTGCTCGCCGACCTGAAGCGGCGGCGGCGGCGTCTCAAAGTCCTTCTTCCTGCGGCCGGCACCCAGAGTGGGGCCAAGGACGGAAGTCATTGTTTGCCGCTGGCGCTAAGTCTGCTGTTGTGCGAGGTAGTATGTGGCAGCAGACACTTTTGGACTGGCGTGCCCTCGAGGGACGAACGACGATGGCACATTGGTGGGAGACTAGGAGGCTACTAGCTAGAGCGCTGCAAGCTGCTGCGTCAAGGCAGCGAGCTGCTGCAGAAGAGCAACGAGGGGGTCAGGATTGCTGCCAACGATACCAGTAGGCTGCTGCTGCTGCTGTTGCCACTGCAGCAGTGGCAGCTTCTGAAGCTGCTGCTGGTGCTGATGGTGCTGTTGCTGCTGTTGCTGCTACTGCTGCTGCTGTTACTACTGCTACTGCTGCTGTTGCTGCTGCTGCTGCTGTTGCTGCTGCCGCTACTACTACTGCTGCTGCTTCTGCTGCTACTGCTGCTACTGCTCATGCTGCTATTGCTGCCATTGCTGCTACTGCGGTGACTGCTGCTCCTGCAGCGGCTGCTGCCGCTGCTGTTATTGTCGCTACTGCTGCTGCTGCTGCTGGTACTGCGGCTGTTGGTGTTGTAGCTGCTGCTGCTGCCGCCGCTGCTGCTGCTACTGCTACTGTGGCGGCGGCTGCTGCTGTTGTGGCTGGTGCTGCTGCAACTGCAAGCGCTACGAGAAAGGGGAGGTAGGGGTCCCTGCAACAGAGGAGGACCCCTCCTTACTAGGACTATCAGCCATGGGCGTGTGTTTCTTTTTTTTTGTATGCTGCTGATGTCAGCAGTGATGTAAGCCACGGATAGCTGCCGTCAACAAAGAATACTGAGTGTCGGTGCTGCTGTTGTCCCCCTTTTGGTTTCCTGTTTTTTGTTGATGTTGTCAGCAGTGACGTCACTAGTGACGTCAGGAGAGAAGTGCTGACGTCAGCATCTGTTGTTGCTACAGTCGCTACAGTTGCTACTACTGCTGCTGCTGCTGCTACTGCGGCTGCTGCTGCTGTTGCAGTCGCTGCAATTGCTGTTATTGCTGCTGGTACTGCTGCCGCTGCTGCTACTACTGCTGTTACAGGTGTTGCTGCCGCTGCTGCTGCTACTGCTGCTGCACGCTGCTGCACGCTGCTGTTGTTGCTACTGCTGCTGCTGCTGCTGCTGTTGCTGCAGCTGCTCCTGTTGCAGTTACTGCTGCTGCTGCTACACGCTGCTGCACGCTGCTGCACGCCGGTGCACGCTCCTGCACGCTGCTGCGTGCTGCAGGTGCAGCTCGTTGCTGCTGCGAGCTGTTGCTGCACACTGCGGAATTGGGGGAGTTTTTTTCTCTTCCCTTTTTTTCCGTTTTTCTCTGTCCCAGCGGGCAGCTGCTCGTTGGCAGCGAGCAGCAGGCTGCTGCTTGCTGACAGCGAGCAACGGGTTGCTACTCGCTAGCAGTGAGCAGTCCGCTGCTGCTTGTTGGCAGGGAGCAGCGGGCTGCTGCTCGCTGACAGCGAGCAGTGGGCTGCTGCTCCCTGGCAGCAAGCAGCCGGCTGCTGCTCGCTGGTAGCGAGCAGCGGGCTGCTGCTCGCTCGCAGCGAGCAACGGGCGACTGCTCGCTGGCAACAGCGAGCTGCTGCTCGTCGCGGGCTGCGGGCAGCAGCAACCATTGCGGGCAGCTGCTGCTGCTGCCTTGGCTTGCTACTGCGGCTGCTACTGCTGCTGCACGCTACTATAGCTACTGCTCGCTGCTGCTGCTTGCTTGCTGCTACTGCTTGCTTGCTACTGATGCTGCAGGGAGCTACTGCTGCTTCTACTACAAGCTGCTGCTGCTGCTAGCTGCTACTGTGTGCTGCTGTAAGCTGCTGCTGCCACTGCTAGCTGCTGCTGTCAGTCACACCTGGAGGACGTCCCCGCGTGCGTCGTCGCCAGCAACTGCCTGACCTGGCCGGCCGCTCACCTCCTCGCGTCCAACGTGGGGGTCAGTGCTGCCGGAAAAAATCCGGCAGCATTTCCCCTGGCCGTGTGGCCGTGGGAAAAAGTCTGACGCTGCCACCAGGCGGGTCAATGCTGCCGGGAAAAATCCGGCACCATTTCACCTGCACTGGCGCGTATGGAGATCCGCCAGCGTTTTCTGGCACCTGTACGCCAGTCTTCTGCTGCTCTTGGTACGCTTTGGCTGTGATACCAAGCTAGAAATCGAAGCGGCAGGTTGGGGCAGCATTCGTTGTTGATGCAGCGTGCGGGCTTCCACGCTTGTTGCTTAAGTCTGCTGCCCCCTCAGTCCGCTGCTCTAGAGCTTAAGTCTGGAAGCTCTGGGTTTGTTAGTCAGAAGTGCGCGCGCCAGTGTTAGCGCCCCAAAGCAGCTGAAAACTGGAATAGACTGATTAGGAATGAACAATGAGACACAATGGGAGACCCCTCCAAGAACAAGCCTCCCCCCCAGCAATGTAGAGCTTGTTACTGTGTTCACCAGCTAATCAGAAATTTCCTATTTTCAGGCTGGCAGTTTTCTCGGTGAGGCCTGCCAGACGGCCGACAGCCCAAAATCCGGGCGTCGTCCCTTTTGCCTGAAAACTGGACCATACCATAATACCGACGCTGCAAACGCAGCCGTGCGGTCAGAATCAGCTAGAAAAATGGTAGCGAGGAGTTATGGTGGCCTGAACTCAAGCAGTGCCTATGACGGTTTATGATGCCGAACAAGGCCATGCAACATGCAACAAGGACCCTAGGCAGCGCATGACGATGCAGACCTGATAGGACGCGCTGGATGCATGCAGATAGCAACTGCGGTGGCCGTGACCGCCGGCAGCGCGACCGCTGAGGAGGCCTGCCGATGGAGCTGAACACGTCGCCGGACAGAGGAGGCTCCAGCGAACTGCGAGAAGACCTCAGCGTGTGTCGGCTCCACCGGACGACACTCCATGAGCGTTGAGTCTCGCCGTCAGTCATCTACACGCCGATATACACAAGCCGGGAGGACACAACAGAGCACAATGAGAGCAAAAACCAACAGCAACAGAGGCTGCAGCTGCAGTAATTTGAGTGGCAATGTATGTTGTTGTTGTAGCAAGCAGAGGGAGTGAGGCTGCTGTATGGCCGTAGGCCTTGGCTGCACGACCCACTGCTGTCTGGGTAGGTGCCCTGCACGCACGAGCAGTGGCGACAAAGGTTGCTGCGGCTTCTGCTGCAGCATCTAGAATGGCTCTCGCTAGACCGATAGAGTCAGTGTGGACTGGGTGAACAGGGATCATAGCAGGAACCTTGGAAATTGGCGCCGGTTCAGCCGCTGCGGCTGTAGCAGGTGCGGGTGTTGACGTAGTGTTGGATGCAGATGCTGCACTGCGGGTGGTTGCATGGTTGGACGACGAGGTGGAGACGGAGGCAGGTCGTCAGCCGTGTACACCTGGCGATTGATCTCCTCTTCTCGTGCTGCCGCCTCCCGCCCGTCCAATTCGGCCAGTTCCTCGCGCCAGTAGGAGTCGAGCATGCGGTACCATAGAGGTGTGTTAGTGTCAGGACAGGAAGGAGGATCGAAGTCACGAGGGTCCTCCCACTCGCGGTCAGCGTGGCGTGTGGCTGTTCGAGGAGAATCAAGCTCCTCGTTTGGAGGACCGTCAAGAAGTGGCGAATCCAGCGTGGCCACTTGAAGAAGTCTGAGCACAGCAGAGTGCGGTAGAGGGCCGCAAGCAGCTGAGAACGGCCGAGAGTGCGACTGAGAGCAGTCGCAGGCAGTTGGACACAGGTGCGGGACTAGAGTAGCCACTGTCTGCTGAGGATGGCCGTAAGAGGAGTTCAGAGCAGCTAAATGTAGCCGCAGGCGGCTACGAGCCGTTGCGGGCTCAGATCAGCCAGGGGCTGTTGACGGCAGCTAAGAATGACTGAGAGCACTGAGGTGAGCGGTCAAAAGTGGCCAAGAGTGACCTAAAGTCCTCTGGGCTATCAGAAGGCAGCTGGAGGAGTGAAGAAGGAGCCGACTTCCGTAGGTGTGGAAATGGCCTTTTGGAGTTTCTGCTCGTGGGGCTCAGATGAGCACCAGGGCACTGATTTGTGCTGTTGCTCAGTGCTAAGGGAGTGCAGTGAAGAATCACTGTTGCGGTGAGGTCGAGTAGCCGAGAGGGGCCACGGGTATGTGAGTTGCGCCGAGGCTAATGACCAAGATCGATGAGCTGTGGGTGAAGAGGCTCACGTGCTCTGATACCGGTAGTTACCTAGAACCTTCCTATGATATGTGTGTGAGAGCAAGCAGTCACGTACACCAACTGCATGACGCGGTGGATGCAGGAAAGCTTGCCTTCATTGGCTCGGGCAAAACCAAGACAAGGGAGTGAGAGGGGGGGCGAGCGAGACTTAGCAACTGGTGAGTGTGCACTCCACGGATATCACACCCAAGCGAGCCACACCGCCACCCGGGGGTCGAGCCCGACCGTTCGGCATAAAATCGAATGGCGGCTACTCACCAATGCACGGGTGAACCAGGCATGGTGACCCCCTAAGGATCAGCACCCGGGAAATGCAGCTCCCCCACAAAACACTCAAGGAAAGAAAACATGATGCAGAGCAGGTCAATAAGAATGTACGGGCTCTAGCAACTCCCACATGAGATAAGAATCAAGTCATGGCCTTGCAAGTGTCAGAGAGCACTCCTAAATGAAGGACGCCATAGACGCCAGTCACAGTAGGCTTGTTTGACGTCTTCCCAGGTGAGGCCATGTCAAATTAATCTGTACATGTGTGTGCATGGAGGGGGAGTCAAGAGGGCACAGAGATGTGAGTGGCCAACGAAATTCAATACCCGGTTCACCGCTCGCAGGGCATGCAAGTGTATGACAATTCAACCAAGGGTACATGTAGGGATTACCCACAAAATTCGACTGTGTGTATGCCCTGCCCGGCGTTCGGAAGAATTAAACTACTCTACCCGGTGTTTGGAAGAATAAGACTCCCCTACCCACTCTCCTGGGAATGTTTACAAAATACCCACGAACAGCGAGAAAATGCAGCATGTCGACGCTGCATGCGATGGAGCGTCGACATGCTGACGTCATCGCTCGCTTCAAACATTCACAAACCCCTCATTCGAGGGGTTTGTGAATGTTAGGGGGGGTTTGCCTGTGGTTCGCATGGGGGGTCCGAGACTCCCAATGCGTTGAAAGGGAACCTGCTGGGCCCCGCTACCGCGGGGCCCAGTAGGTGCCCGCACAAAAATAAAACCCTAAACCCCTTATGTAATTATGGGTGTGGTTTGATTACTGTTTGAATGCTAAAACTGGAAGGGTTTGCGTGAGGGAAAAAAAGGAGAGTTTCTGTTGGATTTCGAAAACGGATGTTTTCGCTTGATCGCGATTCTCGCGTGAGAGCGAGATCGCGAGGGGGGTGGACATGCCCCACCACACTTCGCTCGATCAGCGGCGCATGCCGCTAATTGAGCATGGTGAAGTGAGCGGGCAGGGGAGTCTTCTTTTTTAAGTCGCCGGACAGGGCATCAATATCTTTTGTTCGCTGGGTAGGGCGTTCCTGACCCCCTCGGAAACTGGGTAGAAGGGTTACTTGGCCCTTCAACCAAACCACAGGCATGCAATCCTACAAAAAGTATCCCCCATTATGGCATGTAGAGTCATCACTAAAATAAGGCTCGTGACAAGGTTGGTGCTGTGGCCACCACTTAGCAACTTGATGGATGCACCACCACTGAGCTAGAAATCTAAGCGGCAGGTTAGGGCAGCATGCGTTATTGATGCAGCGTGCGGGCTTCCACGCTCACTGCGCAAGTCTGCTGCCCCCTCACTCTGCTGCTCTAGAGCCAAAGTCTGGAAGCTCTGGGTTTGTTACTCAGAAGTGCAAGTTTTAGTACCAGAAAGCAGCTGAAAACTGGAAACGACTGATTAGGAATGAACAATGAGACACAATGAGAGACCCCTCCAAGAACTAGCCTTCCCCCCAGCTCTGTAGAGCTTGTTACTCAGTTCACCAGCCAATCAGAAATTACCTGTTTTCAGGCTGGCAGGTTTTCTCGGTGAGGCCTGCCAGACGGCCGACAGCCCAAAACCCGGGCGTCGTCCGTTTTGCCTGAAAATTGGACCATACCATGATACGGACGCTGCGAACGCAGCCGTGCGGTCAGGATCAGCTAGAAAAACAGTAGCGAGGAGTTATGGCGGCCTGAGCCCAAGCAATGCCTACGATGGTTTATGATGCCGAACAGGGCCATGCAACATGCAGCAAGGACCCTAGGCAGCGCATGACGATGCAGACGCGATAGGACGCGCTGGACGCATGCAGACAGCAAGTGCGGTGGCCGTGACCACCGGCAGTGCGACCGCCGAGGAGGCCTGCCGATGGAGCTGAACACGTCGCCGGAGAGAGGAGGCTCCAGCAAACTGCGAGAAGACCTCACCGTGCATCGGCTCCACCGCACAACACTCCATCAGCGTCGAGTCTTGCCGTCAACCATCTGCACGCCGATGTACACAAGCCGGGAGGACACAACAAAGTACAATGAGAGAATAAACCAACACTCCCCCATGACTCACAGGAGTAGTTCACATGGGCGGGCAGAGACACGGTCAACATCCAGACTCCCCCAGGGCACGCAGACTTGCAGGCAAAGACCAAGAGATCACGGACGAAATCACGGACACACGCCGACTGAACTCACAGCCTTCTTGAACGAGTCCCGCTTCAGTGCCTTGGTCAGGAAGTCAGCCAGCTGCCGTGCTGTCTCAACCTACACGATGCTGATGCTGCCGTCGTGCAACAACGAACGCACATAGTGATACTCAACATTGATGTGCTTTGTGCGAGTGTGATGCACACCGTCATTGTCGGCAATGGCCATGGCACTCTCATTGTCACAATGCAAGGTGATAGATGCGACAGACTGACGCAACTGATACGTGGTCACATCAACTGGCTCCCCCACAACAGCTGGGTCAGGACTCTGCAGCTTCACCTGGCCATCGGGTGACATAGGTGAAGATGCACACGACACGAGGGGCAGGTCCTCGGCGAAGCGAGCGGACAAGGTCTGCACATAGGCAGCCTGGTGGACGTGTAGGATGCCCTGGGAGCGATCGTGCTCGAGCTCCATGCCAAGGAAGACTCGGGCAGACCCGAGATCCTTCATCTGGTAGGCGGTGTGCAACAAGTCCTTGATACGCTGGATGGTGGCCGTGTCTGGCAACGCGATGAGGAGATCGTCAAAGAATACCAGAACTGCGGCGAAGGTCTGATTTCGCGGACTCAGAAACAGTGCGGGGTCAGCGATGCTACGCTAGAGGCCGCCACGGAGAAGTGTGCTGCTGATCTCTTGGTTCTGTTGTTCTTCTATGCCCCATGGCCACTGCTATGGGTTGACGGACAGGTTGGGCATGCACTGCTCTCTAGAGTAAGTCCCCCAAACCTTGTTCGTGGTGCAAGTCCAAGCGAGACACCAGAAGTGTAGCGCAACGGATAGCATGTTGGACTTAGGGACAACAGGTCCTGCGATCGANGGGAAGATGAGCTACGTGATGCTGAGGCAATAACGCTCATCCCAGGCCCGTACGGAGCCGCGCACGGCTCGGCGACCTCGGGTCGCCTAGGATGTGTCATCATGTACATATAGTCTTGTATGTTGACACTTGAAGAACAAGTACAGTTTACTCCCACTGTGCCACACGTGTTCCCGTGCTCCCCCAAGACAATCCTACGCTTCCGCAACACCGGGTTGGTGTGCACCGGCCTCCCCTTGGTCGCCGTTGCCACCGGTTGGTGTCTCCACCATCCGGTTGAGGCTAGCACACCGAGCCCGGTTTACAGCAGCTGTGCATGCTGTTGGACTGCTGCGCTCTCGTGATGCCTCTGGTTGACGAATTCTATTCATCTTGTTGTCTTGTGATGTGCTCCTCGTCTTATGTGTGTGTGGACTGTTAGTCTGTGGGTCATGGGGGAGTGTTGGTTATGGTTGTGACACACGCAAGTGACCTCCTGACTCTACGCAAACACACACACACCGTCACTGCAGGTGATTAATCTGGACTAAAGCTCTCTGGTGCAAAGCTGTGACGCAACATGGAGCTCACAGTGATGGCGACACCATCAAGTTGTCAAGTGGTAGACACAGCACCAACACCAACCCCGAGAGTTTTGCCGTAGTGGTGTTTCATACTACTACATTCCATAATGGGACACACATTTGTAGGAGTGTATGCACCACATACACTCGTGATGTGGTTGGCTTCTTACACATTCGCATGCTTCTAGCTTAGTGAGCCGGGTTGCTGATCCCTCGGGACCACACATCCGGTTTATGCCGGCGTGTGAGAAACCGCCTGGAGCTCGCTCGCTCCAGGGCCAGGTTTGATCCCTGGGTGGCATCCGGGCCCCACGTCAAGAGCCTCGCCTGGGTGGCCTGGTCAACCGGCGCCTAACACTTTGTTCACTCCTTACTCGCCTTTTGTCGTCTCAGTTTTACTTCTACGCTACGTGAGCTTGCCCCGATCCATGGTGTCGCTACTTTTGTGCTCTTGCTTGCTTGCTTGCTCACGCCGGCAACCACAGCCATCTACACTTGTGTTGGTTGCTCTGCAGTTAGGTGCTTTGCCTGGACTTGCGCCATCACCTCAGGTCATGGCGGTGCCAACGAGGAACTGTCCAAGGTGTTTCATGCTATGTTAACCTCACCAGTGGATTGTCGAAGGTCGAGGTTGCAGGTCAGTGGAGATTAGCAGGGCCAAGAGGTCAAAGGTTGAAGGTCAACAAACACAAAAGGTTCTCCAATCAATATTTAGCTTTGCACTTGCATACCATAAACCATGGGTGTTGCATGCATGCATGAAAAGCATACAAATTGCAAACAATCACTGGAAAGGAAAAAAGCTAAAGAGATATGTCTGTCTTGGTCTGAGGTCCTTTGTGATAACTTGTTTTGGTGAAATGTTTGCCCTCTCTGGCTAGTCTATGGGAAAAACAGGGTGTAGGATAGTGCCTCTTGTGTCGATTGACGTGCAGTGACCTGCGCATCAATGATGTCCACTGTGAGCGGATCTTTGCTCATACTCATTCTGAGCTACACGCAAACACAAAGCGCCAGCACTTCCCTGCCTCCCGTCAATTTGCATGAACTGACTGGAGGGGGGAATGTTTCCATTCAGTGGTGACGGCAGCAAGAGATGCTGTTAGGAAGCTGTTAGGTTGTCTTCCTGACAACGTCAAGGAGATGCCATCCAGGGGAGGTGGTCTGGTGAAGTTCTCTCCCCCCCCTCCTGACCATGACTTGCTTTTTCCCAACTGCCAGGAGCGGCTCCTGGTCGTGACGTTGACGGGCAACGTGGTCGCGACCAGCCGACCTTCGACCAGGTCCACCCAGTTAAAATTTGACATTAGCGTAGGTTGCATGCCTTGGACGTGTTCCCCTGGTGGAACTTTGGTCACCGCCCTCTGCAGTGGCTACTCCCTTGCCTCCTCCTCTCTATGGTGCAGGTGGCGTGGTGGTGGTGGGTTTCCTGATGGGCAAATGTGTGCAACATCCTCCCTCCACAGCTCCTCCCCATCCCCCAATAGGAACTGGGTGGCAAGCAATCTCACCCAGTCAGCATGCAAACCTTTCCTGTGCTCGGATAACATCCGGAATACAAGGCTAAACATCACCTCTAGGAGACGAGGACCTACCATGTCCATTGGATGGGAGGTACATTGCACGAGGGGCACTGCTATCCCTGGCCGGATTGTATTCAACACACCTCCCGGAACAGGGGAGTAGACAAGAGGAGGCAGGACATCTTCCCCATAGAGCCTCCGACACTCCAACCTCCGTGCTCATTGCCACAGCCACTCCCAATAGTGGCCGCCACTCTCATCCTCGACCCTTTCATCTATCATCTTCTGCTGCTTCTTGCCTCTGCCTTCACCACCCTGTTAGTCACCCTTCCCTCCTCTCCAATCACCCCCCTGGAGCCTCATCCATCTGTCTTGGTCCTTCTCGCCCCTTGTTTGGCACACTTATGCTCCACTGGTGGCCGTACCAGCAGCGTCTACAGCCATTCCTCTTGCTCAAAGGTAGCTTCTTCCGGCCCTTCTAGTCCACTATCCAGCCACTACTGTGCAACTGCCAACCATCCCCGGTCCAACAACATCCCTCTACAGTCGCTGTCCGCCCCATCCCAGCCCTGAACTGGCTGTCAACCCTATGCCCCATCTTCACCAACCACCCCCAGCACTCCAAGCTCTTGTCCGCCCCATCCCAGCCCTGAACTGGCTGTCAACACTATGCCCCATCTTCCCCCCAGCACTCCAAGCTCTTGTCCTTCCGGAGGCTCATGTCTGTTGGCTTTCGCGCATCTCTCATTGTACTTTATTGTGTCCTCCCGGCTTGTGTACATCGGCGTGCAAATGACTGACGGCGAGACTCGACGCTGCTCGAGTGTTGTGCGGTGGAGCCGACGCGCGCTGAGGCCCACGCACCGTTTGCTGAAGCCTCCTCCCTACAGCGATGTGCTCAGCTCCATCGGCAGGCCTCCGCGGCGGTCGAGCCGCCGGCGGTCACTGCCACTGCAGATGTTGTTCCCATGCACTCAGCTCATTTTCTGGTTGTGGCATTGTGTCTGCATCGTCATGCTATGCCTAGGGTCCGTGTCACCTACTGTGTGGCCCCGCTTGGCGTCACTGACTGTCGTAGGCACTACCCGGGTTCGGGCAGCCATAACTCTTTGCTGCTATTTTTCTGACTGATTCTGACCACACGATTGCATTTGCAGCGTTGGTATTATGGTATGGTCCAGTTTTCAGGCAAAACGGACGACGCCCGGGTTTTGGGCTGTCGGGCGTCTGGCAGGGCTCACCGAGACAACCCTGCCTGCCAGAAAATAGGTCTAGCACTGTTTTCTGATTGGCTGGTTAGCTGAGTAACAACTTCCACACTAGTGGGGGGGAGCTGCAACTTGGAGAGGCCTCCCATTGTTGCTCATTCTTCGTTCCTAATCAGTCACTTTCAGTTTTCAGTTGCTTTCTGGCGCTAACCCTGGCGCGCGCACTTCTGAGTAACAAACCCAGAGCTTCCAGACTTAGACTCTAGAGCAGCAGACTAAGGGGGCAGCTGACTTAAGCAACAAGCATGGAAGCCCGCACGCTGCATCAACAATGCTGTTGCCCCAACCTGCTGCCTAGGTTTTCCAGCTTGGTATCAGAGCGAGAGCGTAGCAGTAGCAGCAGAAGACTGGCGAACAGGTGCCAGACAACGCCGGCGGACCCCCATACGCGCTACTACAGGGGAAATGCTGCCGGATTTTTTTCGGTAGCATTCACCCTCCAGGTGGCGGTGTCATATTTTTTCCCACGGCCACTGGGCCAGGGGAAATGCTGCCAAATTTGTTCGGCAACACTGACTCCCACGCGTGACGCAAGGAGGTGAGCGGCAGGTGGCGTCCGACACCTACGGGCGACGACGCACGCTGGAACGTCACCCAAGTGCAGTGACTGGCACCAGCACACATCAGCAGCAACCTACGGCAGTGGTAGCCGCAAGCAATGACAACGAGCAGTGGTAGTAGCAACCAGCAGCAGCTGCGTGCAGCAGTACCAGCAGGTAGAAGCAGCAGCTCGCAGCAACAGCAGCCCGCAACAGCAGCTCGGAGCAGCAGCAGCAATAGCACCGCGCAGCAGTAGCCCGTAGCAGCAGCAAGGAGCAAGCGTAGCACGTAGCAACTGCAGCAGCGTGCAGCAGCAGCAACAACGAGTCGCAGCAGCAGCCAACTATAGCAGTTGTACCAGCGAGCAGCTGCTGGCAGCAGCTAGCCGCGGCTGCTGCTACTCGTATCTCGTAGCGAGCGAGCTACGAGCAGCAGCCCGCTGCTGCCAGTGAGCAGTAGCTCCCTGCTACCAGCGAGCAGCAGCCCGCTGCTCGCAGCAAACAGTGGGTTGCTGCCCATTGTGAGAGGAAAACAGAATAAAAAACGACAAGAAGGAGAAAAAAAAATCCCCCAACCCGCAGCCCGCAGGAGCACCCCGCTGCACTAGCACGCAACAATAGCACACAGCAGATGCGAGCAGCAGCTGCAGCACATAGCAGATACAACAGCGTGTAGCAGCAACAGCGAGCTGCAGCAGCCACAGCAGCCGCAGCAGCTCGCAACAGCAGCAGCTGCAGCTGCAACTGCACCCGTAGCAACAACAGTAGCAACAACAGCCGTAGCCGCAGCAGCAACAGTAGCAGCTACAGCCAAAGCAGTAGCAGCAGCAGTAGCAGCAGCGCGACAGCACCTGCATCAGCAGCAGCAACAGCCGTAGCGGCAGTATCATCAACAGCTGCAGTAGCAACAGCAGTAGCAGCAGCTGCAACGGCTGCAACAGTAGTAGCAGCAGCTTCAACGGCGGCCCCAAGAACCGCCGCTACTGACGTCAGAACCCCGGTGCTCACATCACTGCTGCCGTCATCAACAAGAAAAGGAGGGGAGAAAGGGAAGGGGGAAGACAATCAAA
This sequence comes from Penium margaritaceum, assembly GCA_023375785.1. Lineage (NCBI taxonomy): Eukaryota > Viridiplantae > Streptophyta > Zygnematophyceae > Desmidiales > Peniaceae > Penium > Penium margaritaceum. The sequence goes on from SZWC01011909.1 coordinate 52,019, forward strand.
CGGGTGGGTAGGATTCCACCGCCCCAAGCCACTGCTGATATCAGCAACTCAAAGACAACGGAAAAAAACCAAGGGACACCAAACCATGGCTGGTAGCCCCGGTGAGGAGGGGTCCGCCTCTGTTGGGGGGACCCCTACCCCCCCTTTCTTACAGCGCCTACAGCAGCAGCAACAGCAGCAGCAATAGCAGCAGTAGCAGCAGTAGCACCAGCAGTAGCAGCAGCAGCAGTAGCAGCATCAGTAGCAACAGGAGTAGAAGCAGTAGCAGCCGCCCACTGGTGTCGTTGGCGGCAACCCTGATCCCCTCGTCGCTCTTCAGCAACAGCTCGTTGCCTTGACACAGCAGCTTGCAGCGCTACAGCCAGTAGCCTCCCAGACTGCCACCAGTGCACCGTCGCCGTTCATCCCTCCAAGGCACGCCAACCCAGCTCTGTCTCCTGCCACGTTCTACGTGGCAAAGCGGCAAACGCAGCGCCAGCGGTAGATAGTGACGTCCGTCCTTGGCCCCACTCTCGGCGCTGGCCGCAGGCAAGACTTTTAGACGCCGCCGCCAACGCTTCAGGCCGGCGAGCAGTTCCGGAGCTAGGAGCTCAGCTTCCGGATCTGGGAGCAAGGTGAGGGCCTTTGGGCATACTACACCCTCCCTTACGACTCCACCCAGGCCGACTAGCTGTATGACACTGGTCGCGCCGTCCGTGCCCTCGTCCCAGTCGCCCCTCCAGCTTCCCGCCTGGCCCTAGAGCCTTTCCTCGGTGACATCACCTCTAGCGACATCCCAGACCCTGTAGCCGCATGGCACGTCCTCATCAGGCCCCATTGCCTGTCCAGCGACGCTGAGATCAGCCGTCTGCTCCGAGAGTTCAACTCCCTACACATGGGTGAGACCGAGATGGTCATTGCCTACTGGCAGCAGGCGGAGGACATCCTTCGTCGTCTCGGCAGATCTGCTCCACCTCCTCTGTCCTCGCTCCTCACCATCAAGCGCGGCGCCACCAGCGCGTACGCGGACGTCTTCGCGCACTACCCACAGGACGTCCTCACCACCATGGTGGCCCAGGGCACCCTCATGCCCTGGGCATACGAGCTCTTCTTTCGCATTGAGGAAACTTGCCAGGATTCCGAGCTCCATAGCACGGAGGCTCTTGCATCCCCTGCCGTTGCCTCTCGTGCCGTTGCCTCCATGGCTGTCGCCTCCCCCGCCACAGCTACCTCATCGTGTTCGTGGAAGAAGAAGAAGAGCCAGAACAAGAAAGGCAAGGGTCCGCCGCAAGAGCAAGAGCAGCAGCCGTCGACCGGGTCCAGCGGTGGTGGCTCGGTCTGCCACAACTGTGGCCAGCCCGGGCACGGGTGGTACACGTGCCCTCTTACGACGGATGAGACGCTCGGCATCGCCTCTATGCATCGATAACGTGAGCGCCGTCTTGCCTCTGCCGCCATCGTTGCTGCTGGCCCTCACACTTCGACCTAGTCCAGCACCTCCGCCCCTCCGACAGCTCCGCCAGTCCCGCAGACACCCGCGCCGCAGCAGTACTACCCACAGCCTTTGGCGCCTCCGTTTGCGTTGCCAGCACTGTCCCTCCCTTACTTGGGCTCCGGTGCCGTCACTCCGCACTCGGTCTACACTCCCGGGCGGTCCTCCCGTGAGCGTCAGCTGGAGCGATTCATTGCGCTCCAGCTCGGCCTGACGCGCCCTCTTCCCCAGGGAAGTGCCAGTTGCATCACCTCCTGCTCTCCTGCTCTGCCTTGCATGACTGAGACTGATCTGCGGTCCTGTCCCGTTTCCTCGACTGTCGCATCGTCTCCCGTGGTCTCCTCTACTCCTTCCTGTGACGACATTGCATGGCTTGACAATTTGCAGTCTCGGTTCGCGCCTCCTTCCACCACGTCTGCGTCCCTTGCTTGCGGCCATGTGACCGTTAGCGATCTGGCGACTTCAGTTCAGGACCCCGCTGAGACCTGGATCATTAACTCCAGGACGACGCATCACATGAGGGCCTCTTGTGAGGCCTTGATTATGCTCACTCCCGTAGGCGATGTCTCCGGTGTCCGGACGGGCTTCGGACAGGTGTTGCATGCCCGTGGTGTTGGCGTTGTTCGTTTAAGTGGTCCTGCAGATGATGTCTTTCTGACCGACGTCCTCTTCGTCCCTGGTCTCGAACTCACCCTCCTGTCCGTCACTGCACTTGACCGCATGAGCATGGATATTGTGCACTTGCGTGGTGTTGGAACTGTGTCGTTGCGTCCGTCTAGTCTCGTAGTCCTGCACGCCACCGCTCGTGGCAACTTGTGGCATGTCCCCCGTCTCTCCTTCTCCCCTTCCATCTCCTCCCCATCGGCCGCCACAGGCCATGTGTTTGTCACCAGCACGCTTTCCACTTCGCACACTCGCCTCTTGCACTGCCACCTTTGCCACGTCCACTCTGTCGCCGTAGACAGCATGCTACGCACCCAGCCGGCCATGGGCCTTGACTTGGATACTTTCCCCCTCTCGTGCCCCACTGAGTGCATTGATTGCGCTCAGGGGAAGATGCACCGGTCCACATATCCTCTGTCTTCCTCACGTGCGTCCGCCCTTCTTGACCTTGTCCATTCGGACGTCATGGGCCCTCTCCCCACCGAGTCCGTCGGCGAGCACGGCTGCTATGTCCTCACCCTCACTGACAACTACTTTCGCTACCTCTGGGTCTTCTGCCTTCGGCAGAAGAGCGATGTCGCCCGCACCATCCGGGACTGGCTTGGCCTTGCGAAGCGTGAGTGTGGCCGCCCTCTTCGCCGCTTTCACTCCCATCGCGGTGGTGAGTACATGGGCGAGGTCACGACCTTTCTCACCTCACGCGGCATCCACCATGAGTCATCGGCGCCCTACACGCCTGCCCAAAACGGTGTTTCCGAACGGTGGAACCGTACCATGGACGACGCCGTCCACACCATGTGGGTCGAGTCCGGCCTCTCCGATGGCTTCTTCTTTGAAGCCATGGCCTACATGACCTGGGTCTGGAACCGGATTCCCCCCTTTCCCACCAGTCCACGCCTTACGAGCATTGGAACGGTCGGCACGTTGACCTCTGCCTGGCTCGCGTCTGGGGCTGCGTGGCCGTTGTGTGGCTGCCTCCCCCGCAGTAGGGCGGCAAGCTCACCCCCCGCGGACGTCACTGCACCTTCCTCAGTGTCTCTCCTCAGTCCAAGGCCTCGCGCTTCTAGGATCCCTCTTGGCACTGCATCGTCGAGTCTCGGGATGCACTCTTCTTCGAGGACCTGTTTCCTCGCGACCTCACTCGCTCCGGCTCGTCTGTGTCTATCTCGTCGGTTGGAGGAGTGAGTCCGTCCTCCGTCTTGTCGCTTCCGGGTGACATATCCCCCAGTCCCTCTGAGCCGGCAGCCCCAGTCGCGTCTGTTGGTCCCTCCAGGCCAACAGTCCCAGTCGCGTCCGCTGGTCCCTCTGAGCCGGCAGTCCCAGTCACGTCTGTTGGTCCCTCCGCGCCAACAGCCCCAGTTGCTTGCACTAGTCCCTCTGAGCCGGAAGCCCCAGTCGCATCAGTCGGCCCCTCCGAGCCCACGGCCCCAGTCGTGTCTGCTGGTCTCTTCGAGCCGGCAGCCCTTGACGTGTCCGCTGGTCCCTCCGGGTCGGCAGCCCCTGTCGTGTCCGCTTGCCCTTCCGGTCTGGCAGTCCCAGACGCGCCTAGTAGTCCCTCCGGGCCAGCAGCCCCTGTCACGTCCGCTGGTACCTCTGGACCGGCAGCCCCAGTTGTGTCCGTAGGCCCCTCCGATCCGGCAATCCCAGATGTGCCCGCCAGTCCCTCCGGGGCAGCAGCCCCCGTCGCATCCGCCAACCCATCCTGGCCAGCTGCCCCAGTTGCATCCGCTGGCCCCTCCGGGCCAGCAACCCCGTCTGCCTCCATTGGCCCACCCGACTCAGTGCCATCTCCTGCCCTGCCACGCTACACACGTGGCCCAGGCAACAGCATCCAACCCAGACCGTCGACGAGCATGCGGACTGTCGCACCACGCTCCATGGCGCCTCGACCCCCCGTGGCTCCACGTGTCTCCTCCACTCCCACGGTTGTGAGTGGGGACCCTGGCACCAAGGCCCTCGGCTTGACCACCTCGGCCATCATTGCAAACCTTCACTAGGGCTCCGCACTGGGCTACGCCATGCTCCATCACGAGCATCGGCACACTGTCGTGGCTGCACTCGCGCGCATCCCACCTGGGGCTCGAGATGCACACGCTCTCTCAATCCATTCCACAGCACGCCCGGAGGACCCACCCACCCTGCGCAAGGCACGAGCCTCTCCTCAGGCCGCACACTGGAACACTGCCTGTGCCGATGAGCTTGCTGCTATCCAACAGCACCATTTGTACGATCTCGTCGACCTTCCTCCAAGTCACCCATCGGCGCCAAGTGGGTTTTTTGGCACAAGTGGAAGCCCGACGGTTCCATGGACAAGTACAAGGCCCGCCTTTTCGCCAAGGGGTTTGCCTAGATTCCTGGGGTCGACTACAACCAGATCTTTGCCCCAGTTTGCTGGTTCTCCACTAGCTGGGCGCTCTTGAGCCTGGTCGCCCAGCGTGGGTGGGAGCTGCATCAGATGGATGTGGGCAACGCGTTCCTCCATGGCTCACTGGAGGGTGAAGAGCTCTACATGGTGCAGCCCCCAGGCTTCGACGACGGCACTGGGAGATTCTGGCGACTACGTAAAGCCCTCTATGGCCCGAAGCAGTTCCCGCGGTACTGGAACCAAGAAATCAACAGCACGCTCCTTCGGGGCGGACTCCAGTGTAGCACCGCTGACCCCGCACTGTTTGTCAATCCGCGAGGCCAGACTATTGCCGCTGTTCTGGTTTACGTGGACGATCTCCTCATCGAGTCGCCAGACACGGCTACCATCTGGCGCGTCAAGGACTTGCTGCACGCCGCCTACCAGATGAAGGATCTCGGATCTGCTAGAGTCTTCCTGGGCATGGAGCTCGGGCATGATCGGTCCTAGGGTGTCCTGCACATCCACGAGGCCGCCTATGTGCAGACTCTGTCCACCCGCTTTGCGGAGGACATGCCACTCGTGTGGAGCGCATCCTCACCCATGTCACTCGATGGCCAGGTGAAGCTGAAGAGTCTCGACCCAGTAATCGTGGGGGAGCCAGTTGACGTGACCACGTACCTGCGATTCATCGGGTCACTGATGTTCCTGGCAACGATGACGCACCCGGACATCGCGTTCACCATCAACCTCTTGGCCCAGTTCTCTCAGGAGCTGCGTCACGTCACCTCCACTACGAGGCTACGATCCGAGTACTGTGCTATGTTGTCTCGACTCCTCGGCGAGGTCTCATGTTCCGCCGTCAGCCGTCAATGGTCGCGATGGGATACACCGACAGTGACTGGGCCGGCAGTCCGGACAGTAAGAGTCGCACAGGCTGGATATTTCTGATTGGCGGCACAATTGTATCCTCACGCAGTGGAAAGCAGGGGTGCATTGCACGCAGCACTGCTGAGGCTGAGTATGTGGCTCTTAGCTCAGGCGCATGTGAGAGTGTGTGGCTGCATTGTTTGTTGTCCGAGTTGCGTCAACCTGTCGCATCCATCACGTTGCATTGTGACAATGAGAGCGCCATGGCCATCGCCGACAATAACGGCCTGCATCACACACGCACAAAGCACATCAACGTTGAGAATCACTATTATTCGTTTTTGCACATCACTCATTTTGCTCTGTTGTGTCCTCCCGGCTTGTGTACATCGGCGTGAAGATGAATGACGTGAGACTCGACGCTGATGGAGTGTCGTCCGGTGGAGCCGACGCACGCTGAGGTCTTCTCGCAGTTTGCTAAAGCCTCCTCTCTGTGGCGACGTACTCAGCTCCATTGGCAGGCCTCCTTGGCAATCGTGCTGTCGGGAGTCACTGTCACCGTAGTTGTTGTCTGCATGCGCCCAGCACGTCCCATCGCGTCTGCATCGTCATGCTCTGCCTAGGGTCCTTGTTCCATGTTGCATGGCCCTGGTCGGCATCATGGACCATCGTAGGCACTGCCTGGGTTCGGGCCGCCATAACTCCTTGCTACTATTTTTCTAGCTGTTTCTGACCGCACGACTGCGTTCGCACCATCGGTATTATGGCATGGTCCAGTTTTCAGGCAAAACGGACGACGCTCGGGTTTTGGGCTGTCGGGCGTCTCGCAGGGCTCGCCGAGAAAACCCTGCCTGCCAGAAAATAGGTGTAGCACTATTTTCTAATTGGCTGGTTAGCTGAGTAACAACTTTTAAACTAGTGGGGGGGGGGGCCTAGAACTTGGAGGGATCTCCCATTGTTGCCCATTCTTCATTCCTAACTAGTTACTTTCAGTTTTCTGCTGCTTTCTGGCGCTAACTCTGGCGCACGCGTTTCTGAGTAACAAACCCAGAGCTTCCAGACTTAGACTCTAGAGTAGCAGACTGAGGGGGCAGCTGACTTAAGCAACGAGCGTGGAAGCCCGCACCCTGCATCAACAACGCTGCTGCCCCAACCTGCTGCCTAGGTTTTTGAGCTTGGTATCAGAGCTAGAGCGTAGCCGTTGCAGCAGAAGACTGGTGAACATGTGCCAGATGACGCTGGCGGACCCCCATACGCACTAGTGCAGGGGAAATGCTGCCGGATTTTTTCCGGCAGCATTGACCCGCCTGGTGGCCGCGTCAATTTTTTTCCCACGGCCACTAGGCCAGGGGAAATGCTGCCAAAGTTTTTCAGCAGCACCGCGAGGAGGTGAGCGGCAGGCAGCGTCCGACATCTACGGGCAACGATGCAAGCTACAACGTCACCCAGGTGCAGTGATTGGCACCAGCGGCAGCCGCAGGCAACAACAGCGAGCAGCCGTAATAGTAGCCAGCAGTAGCTGTGTGCAGCTGCAGCAGTAGGCAAAAGCAGCAGCTCGCAGCAGCCCGTAGCAGCAACAGCTCGCAGCAGCAGCAGGAGCAATAGCAGCGCGCAACAGCAGCCCGCAGCAGCAGCCTACAGCGGCAGCAAGCAGCACCCGCAACTCGCAGCAGCTGCAATAGTGTGCAGCAAAAGCAGCGAGCTGTAGCAGCTGGTGTAGTGAGGTGTAGCAGCAGCCAGCTGCAGCAGCAGCAGCAGCCACCTACAAGAGGAGCAGCAGCAAGCAGCGGCTGGCAGCTGCTAGCCGCGGCTGCTACTACATGCTGCTTGCAGCGAGTGAGCAACGAGCAGCAGCCCGGTACAGCCAGCGAGGAGCAGCTTCCTGCTCCCAGGCAAGCAGCGGCCCGCTGCTTGTTGTAGATAGCGGGCTGCTGCCTGCTGTGACGGAAGGAAAAAAAAACGAAACAAAAAAAAACGAAACAAAAAAAAATCCCCCACCCCCGCAACTTGCTGTAGCAGCCTGCAATAGCAGCAAGCAGCTGCTGCAGCACATAGTAGCTGCAGCAGCACGCAGCAGCAGCAGCGAGCTGCAACAGCCACAACAGCCGTAGCAACTTGCAGCAATAGTAGCTGCATCTGCAACTGTAGCAGCAATAGCAGCAGCAGCAGCAGCTCTAGTAGCAGCTGTAGCAACAGCAGCAGCAGCAGCAGCAGCAGCAAACAGCAGTTGGAGCAGCAACAGCCGTTGCAGCAGCATCAGCAACAGCAGCAGCAACGGCGGCCCCAACAACCACTGCTGATGACGTCAGTACCCCTCTGCTGACGTCACTACTGACGTCACTACTAACGTCATTAACAAAAAAAGGGGGAGAAAGGAAAGGGGGAACACCAAAGGGGTGGGCAGAATCCCCACCGCCCCAAGCTACTACTGACATCGGCAACACAAAGACAAAGAAAAAGAAAAACAGAAACACAAGGGACATCCAGCCATGGCTGGTAGCCCAGGAGAGGAGGCGTCCTCCTCTGTTGGGGGGATCCCTACCCCCCCTTTTCTACAATGACTGCAGCTGCAGCAGCAGCAGTTGCACCTGCCGCTGCCGCCGTTGCAGCAGCATCAGCAACAGCAGCAGCAATAGCAGTAGCAGGAGCAACAGCAGCAGCAGCAGCAGCAACCGCCGCCGCTGCCGTCGCAGCAGCAGCAGCAACAGTAGCAGCAGCAGTAGCAGTAGCAGCAGCACTAGCACACTGGTGACATTGGCAACAACCTTGATCCCCTCGTCGCTATTCAGCAATAGCTCGTCGCCTTTATAAAGCAGCTGGAAGTTCTGCAGCCAGTAGCCTCCCAGACTGCCACCAGTGCGCCGCTGCCATTCGTCTCTCCAGGGCACGCCAGCCTAGCTGTGTCTGCTACCACATACTACCTGGCACAGTAGCAAACTCAGCGCGAGCGACAGACAGTGTCCTCCGTCCTTGGCCCTTCTGTGGGCGCCGGCCGTAGGCAAAAGGACTTTGAGACACCGTCGCCGCCGCTTCAGGCCGGCGAGCAGTTCCGGAGCTGGGAGCTTATTTTCCGGATCTGGGCGCAAAGTGAGGGCCTGTGGGCATACTACACCCTCCCTTACGACTCCACCCAGGCCGACCAGTTGTATGACGCTGGTCATGCCGTCCGTGCCCTCGTCCCAGTTACCCCTCCACTTTTCCGCCTGGCCCTAGAGCTTTTCCTCTGCAACTTCACCTCTGGCGACATCCCAGACCCTGCAGCCGCATGGCACGTCCTCACCAGGCCCCACCGCCTGTCCAGTGACGCTGAGATCAGCCGTCTGCTCCGGGGATTTAACTCCCTGCACATGGGGGAGACCGAGACAGTCACTGCCTACTGGCAGCGGGCAGAGGACATCCTTCGTCGTCTCGGCAGATCTGCTCCACCTCCTCTGTCCGCGCTCCTCACCATCAAGTGCGACGCCACCAGCGAGTACGCAGACGTCTTCCTGCACTACCCCCAGGACGTCCTCTCCACCATGGCGGCCCAGGGCACCCTTATGCCCTGGGCATACGAGCTCTTCCTCAGTATTAAGGAAGCTCGCCAAGAGTCCAAGCTCCATCGCACGGAGGCTCTTGCATCACCAGCCGTCGCCTCCCCCGCCGTTGCCTCCGTGGCCGTCGACTCCCCCATCGCAGCTACCTCATCGCCTTCGGGGAAGAAAAAGAAAAGCCGGAACAAGAAAGGCAAAGGTCCACCACAACAGCAGCGACATCAGTCGTCGACCGGGTCCAGCAGTGGTGGCTTGGTCTGCCACAACTGTGGCCAGCCCGGGCACGAGTGGTACATGTGCCCTCTCCCGACGGACGAGGCGCGCGTCATCGCCACCATGCGTCGCCAGCGGGAGCGCCGTCTCGCTTCTACCACTGTCGCTGCTGCTGGCTCTGACACGCCTACCTCGTCCAGCATCTCCATCACTCCGTCAGCTCTGCCTGTCCCGCAGACACCCGCGACGTAGCAGTACTACCCGCAGTAGTACTTCCCACAACCGTTGGCGCCTCCGCTTCCTTCGCCGGCTCAGTCCTCCTACTACCCGGGCTCTAGCGCCGTTACTCCGCACTCCGTCTACACACTTGGTCCAACCTCCCGTGAGCGTCAGCTGGAGCAGTTCATCGCGCTCCAGCTTGGCCTGCCTTGTCCTCCTCCCTAGCCCTGCATGACTGAGACTGAGCTACTATCGTGTCCCATTTCTTTGTCTGTCTCGTCGTCTCCCATTGTCTCCTCCATCCCCCTCCTCAACAACATCGCATGGCTTGACAATTGGCAGTCTCGTTTTGCGCCTCCTTCCACCGCGTCCGCGTCCTTCGCTTGGTGCCATGTGACCGTTAGCGATCTGGCGACCCCTGTCCAGGACCCTACTGAAACCTGGATCATCGACTCCGGGGCCACGCATCACATGACGGCCTCTCATGAGGCCTTCAGTATGCTCGATCCTATAGGCAATGTCTCTGGTGTCCGCACGGGTTCCGGACAAGTGTTGCCTGTCCTTGGTGTCGGCGTCGTTCGTTTCCGTAGTCCTGCCGGTGACGTCTTTCTGACCGATGTTCTCTTCGTCCCTGGTCTCGAGCTTAGCCTCCTGTCTGTGACTTCCCTTGATCGCATGAGCATGGACGTTGCACACTTGCGTGGTGTCGACACTGTGTCGTTGCGTCTGTCGGGTCTTCTTGTACTGCACGCCACCGCCCGTGGCAACCTGTGGCATGTTCCTCGTCTCTCCTTTTCTCATCCCTTCTCCTAACCGTCGACCGCCACAGGCCATGTGCTCATCACTAGGACGCTTTCTCCTTAGCACACCCGCCTCCTACACTGCCGCCTTTGCCACGTCCACTCTGCCGCCATAGAGAGCATGCTCCGCACCCAACCGGCCAAGGGCCTTGACCCGGAGACTTTCCCTCTCCCGTGCCCCACTGAGTACATTGACTGTGCTCAGGAGAAGATGCACCGGTCCACGTACCCCTTGTCTTTTTCACGTGCGTCCGCCCCTCTCGACCTTGTCCACTCGGACATCATGGGCCCTCTCCCCACCAAGTCCGTCGGTGAGCAAGGCCGCTATGTCCTCACCCTTATGGATGACTACTCTCGCTACTGATGGGTCTTCTGCCTCCGGCAAAAAAGCGATGTCGCCCAAGTCATTCAGGACTGGCTTGTCCTCACGGAGCGAGAGTGTGGCCGCTCTCTTTGCCGCTTTTGCTCCGATCGCGGTGGAGAGTACATGGGTGAGGCCACGACCTTTCTCGCCTCCCGCGAGATCCACTATGAGATGTCAGCACCCTACACACCCGCCCAGAACGACATCGCCGAACGGTGGAACCGTACCATGGCCGACGTCGTCCGCACCATGCGCGTCGAATCCGATCTCTCCGATGGCTTCTATTTTGAAGCCATGGCCTACATGACCTGGGTCTGGAACCGGATTCCCCACGGCCCCCTTCCCCGCCAGTGCACGCCATACCAGCATTGGTGCGGACGGCGCGCTAACCTCAGCCCGGCTTGCGTCTGGGGCTGCGTGGCCGTTGTGTGGCTGCTTGCCCCACATCAGGGCGGCAAGCTCGCCCCCCGCAGACGCCCCTGCACCTTTCTCAGTGTGTCTCGTCAGTCCAAAGCCTGGTACTTCTGGGACCCATCCCGACACTGCATCATCGAGTCCCGCGATGCCCTCTTCTTTGAGGACCTGTTTCTCCGCAACCTCATCCGCTCCGGCTCGTCCGTGTCCCTTCCGTCGCGTGGGGGGTGGTGAGTCCGTCCTCCGTCCTGTCGCTTCCGGGTGACACATCACTTTGTCCCTCTGAGCCGGCAGCCCCTGTCGCGTCCTCTGGCCCCCCCGGGCCAACAGTCCTAATCGCATCCGCTGGCCCCTTCGGGCCGACAGCCCCAGTCGCTTCTGATGGCCCCTCCGGGCTGACAGCCCCAGTCGCGTCCACCAGCCCCTCTGGGCCTGCAGCTCCTGTCGCGTCCACTGGCCCCTCTGGACCAGCTGCCTTAGTGGCGTCCGCTGGCCCCTTCAAGTTAGCTGCCCCCGTCGTGTCCGCTGGCCTCTCCGGACCAGCTGCCCCAGTTGCGTCCGCTGGCCCCTCCTAGCCAACAGCCCCAGTCGCTTCCGATGGCCCCTCCGGGCCGACAGCACCAGTCGCGTCCACCGGCCCCTCTGGGCCTGCAGCTCCTGTCGTGTCCGCTGGCCCCTCCGGACTAGCTGTCCCAGTCGCGTCTGCTGTCCCCTCCGGGCCGACAGCCCCAGCCGCGTCCACCGGCCCCTCTGGGCCTGCAGCTCCTGTCTCGTCCGCTGGCCCGTCTAGACCAGCTGCCCCAGTCGCGTCCGTTGGCTCCCCGGGGCCAGTAGCCCCGTCCGCCTCAGTTGGCCCGTTGGACTCAGTGTCATCTCATGCCCGACCGTGCTACACAAGCGGCCCAAGCGATAGCCTCCGACCTCGGCCAACAGTGAGCACGCAGACCGTCGCACCGCGTCCCCTGGCGCCTCGATGCCCTGTGGCTCCACGTGCCTCCTCCACTCCCACAATCGTGAGTGGGGACCCTGGCACGGAGGCTCTCGGCCTGACCACTTCGGCCATCATCGAAGACCTTCATCCGGGCTCTGCATTTGGCTACGCCATGCTTCATCACGAGCATCGGCATGCTGTTGTGGCTGCACTCGCCCGCATCCCACTTGGAGCTCGTGATGCATACGCCCTTTTAGTCCGGTCCATAGCACGCCCGGAGGACCCAGCCACCCTTCGTGAGGCTCGAGACTCTCCTGAGGCCGCACATTGGGATGCTGTCTGCGCCGAAAGCTCCCTGCTATCCGGTAGCACCACGTGTATGACCTCGTCGACCTCCCTCCAGGTCGGAAGGCCATTGGTGCCAAGTGGATCTTTTAGCGTAAGTGGAAGCCTGACGGGTCCTTAGACAAGTACAAGGCCCGCCTCACAACAAAGGGGTTTGCTCAGGTACCTAGGATCCATTACGACCATATCTTCACCCCACTCGGTCGGTTCTCCACTAGCCGGGCGCTCTTCAGCTTGGTTGCCAAGCATGGGTGGGAGCTACATCAGATGGACGTGAGCAACGCATTCCTCCATGGCTCACTGGAGGGTGAGGAGCTCTACATGGTGCAGCCCCCAGGCTTCGACGACGGCACTGGGAGAGTTTGGCTGCTCCGGAAGGCCCTGTATGGCCTGAAGCAGTCGCCTCGGTGCTGGAACCAGAAGATCAGCAGCACGCTTCTCCGTGGCGGCCTCCAACGCAGCACCGCTGATCCCGTACTATCCGTTAGCCCGCGAGGTCAGACCTTCACCGCAGTTCTGGTCTACGTCGTCGATCTCCTCATTACGTCGCCAGACACGGCCGACATCCAGCGTGTCAAGGACCTCTTGCACGCCACCTACCAGATGAAGGGTTTCGGGTCTGCCCGAGTTTTCCTGGGCATAGAGCTCGAGCATGATCGTTCCCAGGGCATCCTGCACGTCCACCAGGCTGCCTATGTGCAGACCCTATCCACTTGCTTCGCCGAGGACCTGCCCCTCGTACCTAGTGCATCTTCACCCATGTCACCCATGGCAAGGTGAAGCTGAAGAGTCCTGACCCAGCTGTTGTGGGGGAGCCAGTTGATGTGACCACGTATGTGCGGGTCATCGGGTCACTGATGTTCCTCGCGACGACGACGCGTCCAGACATCGCGTTCGCCGTCAACCTCCTAGCCTTGTTCTCTCAGGAGCCGCATCACCTCCACTTTGAGGCCGCGATCCGAGTGCTGCGCTATGTCGTCTCGACCCCTCGGCGAGGTCTCCTGTTCCGCCGCATGCCTTCCGTTGTCGCAGTGGGCTACACCGATAGTGACTGGGCCGGTAGTCCAGACGGTAAGAGTCGCACCGACTCGATCTTTCTGATCGGCGGCACAGTTGTGTCCTGGCGCAGTGGTAAGCAAGGGTGCATTGCACGCAGCAGTGCTGAGGTTGAGTACGTGGCACTTGGCTCAGGCGCGTGCGAGAGTGTGTGGTTGCGTCGTCTGTTGTCCGAGTTGCGTCAGTCTGTCGCATCCATCACCTTGCATTGTGACAATGAGAGTGCCATGGCCATCGCCGACAATGATTGTGTGCATCACACATGCACAAAGCACATCAATGTTGAGTATCACTATGTGCATTCGTTGTTGCATGACGACAACATCAGCATCGTGTGGGTTGAGACAGCACGGCAGCTGGCTGACTTCCTGACCAAGGCACTGAAGTGGGACTCCTTCAAGAAGGCTGTGAGTTCAGTCAGCGTGCGTCGATGAGTTGCCCTCCTTGTCTCTGCGTGCATCTCTGCGTGCCCTAGGGGAGTCTGGATGTTGACCGTGTCTCTGTCCGCCCATGTGCACTACGCGTGTGAGTCATGGGGAAGTGTTGGTTTTTGCGCATCTCTCATTTTACTCTGGTGTGTCCTCCTGGCTTGTGTACATCGACGTGCAGATGACTGACGGCGAGGCTCGACGCTGATGGAGTGTCGTCCGGTAGAGCCGACGCACACTGAGGTCTTCTCGCAGTTCGCTAGAGCCTCCTCTCTCCGGCGACGTGCTCAGCTCCATCGACAAGCCTCCTTGGCGGTCATGCTACCGGCGGTCACGGTCACCGTAGTTGCTGTTAGCATACGCCTAGCACGTCCCATCGCGTCTGCATCGTCATGCTCTACCTAGGGTCATTCTTCCATGTTGCATGGCCCTGGTCGGCATCATGGACCATCTTAGGCACTGCGTGGGTTCGGGCAGCCATAACTCCTTGGTACTGTTTTTCTAGCTGTTTCTGACCGCAGGACTACGTTTGCAGTGTTGGTATTATGGTATGGTCCAGTTTTCAGGAAAAACGGACGACGCCCGGGTTTTGGGCTGTCGGGCGTCTGGCAGGGCTCACCGAGAAAACCCTGCCTGCCAGAAGATAGGTGTAGCACTATTTTCTGATTGGCTGGTTAGCTGAGTAAGAACTTTTACACAAGTGGGGGAGGGGGCTAGAACATGGAGGGGTCTCCCATTGTTGCTCATTCTTCATTCCTAACTAGTTACTTTCAGTTTTCTGCTGCTTTCTGGCGCTAACTCTGGCGCGCGCGTTTCTGAGTAACAAACCCAGAGCTTCCAGACTTAGACTCTAGAGTAGCAGACTGAGGGGGCAGCTGACTTAAGCAACGAGCGTGGACGCCCGCATGCTACATCAACAACGCTACTGCCCCAACCTGCTGCCTAGGTTTTCCAGCTACTATGTGCATTCGTTGTTGCATGACGGCAGCATCAGCATCGTGTGGGTTGAGACAGCACGACAGTTGGCTGACTTCTTGACCAAGGCACTGAAGCGTGACTCGTTCAAGAAGGCTGAAAGTTCGGTCGGCGTGCGTCCATGAGTTGCTCTCTTTGTCCCTGCTTGCATCACTACGTGGTCTGGGGGAGTTTGGTCGTTGTGTGTGTCTCTGCCCACACATGTGCACTACGCCTATGAGTCATGGGGGAGTGTTGGATTTCGCGCATCTCTCATTGTACTCTGTTGTGTCCTCCCGACTTGTGTACATCGGCGTGCAGATGGCTCACAGCGAGACTCGACGCTGCTGGAGTGTCGCGTGGAAAACTATGCAGTAGTTTGGGGCAGCAGCGTTGTTCATGCAGCGTGCGGGCTTCCACGCTCGTTGCTTAAGTCAGCTGCCCCCTCAGTCTGCTGCTCTAGAATCTAAGTCTGGAAGCTCTGGGTTTGTTACTCAGAAACGCGCGCGCCAGAGTTAGCGCCAAAAGGCAGCTGAAAACTGATAGTAACTGATTAGGAATGAAGAATGAACAGCAATGGGGGACCCCTCCAAGTTCTGGCCCCCCCCCTAGCTCTGTAGAGCTTGTTACTCAGTTCAACAGCCAATCAGAAAATAGCTAATTTCAGGCTGGCAGGTTTTCTCGGTGAGGCCTGCCAGACGGCCGACAGCCCAAAACCCGGGCGTCGTCCGTTTTGCCTGAAAACTAGACCATACGCTTCGAACGCAGCCGTGCGGTCAGAATCTGCTAGAAAAATAGTAGCAACGAGTTATGGCAGCTTGAACCCAGGCAGTACCCACG
>SZWC01011911.1:18878-33477 GCA_023375785.1 Penium margaritaceum
GTCGGCACTTGTGCTCCAGCACGAGACGCGAGAAACCGTCCGGGAGGTTCACCAGGTACTCGGGAAACCGCGACCTCAGCCCCCTGTCGTGCACCACGCTCACGTCCGTAGCTCCCGTGCCGTACGATGTCAGCCTGCCCGTGCCCATGGTGGTCATGGCCATGGGCATGGTGTTGCTGACGTCACTGGTACCGTCACATGCGGCGGCTGTGAACCGCGATTCTTCTGCAGTGATGTAGACGGCGGGTGCAACGCCGTCCGCGTGGGCGCCGATGATGCGTGCCCGGTACAGGATGGCAGGCTGACACATGGCGGTTGCCGCGGCCATTGCTGCCCCTGCCCCTGCAGCTGCCCGAGGTGGTCCCGCTGGTTCTGCTGCCGCTGCTGCCGCCGCTGCTTCTGCGGCAAGGGTTGACGCTGCACGCGCAAGTGCTGCTGCTGCTGCTGCTGCCGCTGCTGCTGCTGCTCATCTGGTGGCTGCATCGTATGGAAGCGAGCCCATGGTGACCAACGCTGGCGCCCTAGCCTGCCACCCAGCTGGTTTCCATTCCTTGCGAGCGGCAACCAGCTTGAGAAAAAGCAACAGCACGGAAAAGGGACGAACGACAGAAAAGTTCTAAGCAGAGTGGCGCGCGGTCAATGTCAATGCAGTCGGGCCTCTGCCACTGCCATACGTGTGTGTAGCAGTTGTCGTCTGCTGCCGCTGCCGCCGCTGCTGCTGTTCTGCGGACGCATCGCAGCGAGGAAGCACAATGGGGCTACTCGGAGGGCTCCATAAGCAAGTCCGGATGGTTTTCCGGATTTCTCTCTCTTTCTCTCCGGGCACCTCAACTGGATACCCCTCAATCACTCCGTGAACTTGCCAATTGTGCAAGGCGTCGGTCCCACCCTCAGCGAATTGGTACTTTTGGGCTTAGGGCGGAAGGCAACAGTGAGAGTCGCGCAAGCGTCAGCGTAACGCGTCGACAAAGCGGAGACCTGGGTGGAGATCCGAAACTGACTAAATTAGTCATGAGTTCGAACTATGGATTTGCGCGCTTAACTAACTAGTCAGACGAAAGCGCGAAAGCAACGGACTAATTAGTTCAACTATTAGTTAAGGCCGGATTTGGCGCCATTTCACTGGACATGAACTATTAGTTCTAACTATTAGTTGGTGTAGTTGCATGCAGCAGGGGTCGAACACGTCAGGCCAGTTTGGGTCTGACCGCGAATCCGACATTCCTCTGCCGTGGACTCAACACACCGTGCCCTTGTCCATAAGCAATGTCGAAAACAGGCCATCATACGCAAGGTCATCCGCCAAGTATTTTGCTCCCTCATCCCTCGCATCACTTGTCGCCGCATGCACGACACTAAGCTTCGCGCACGTGATTGGCTGCGTAAGAAACCAACTAATTAGTTAGCATCTGGACACGGTGCGAGCTTTTAGTTTATTCAGTTCAACTAAAGTGGTGGTTTTGGCCTCGCGAAGGATTCTAACTAATTTTTTGGTTTTCACCACGGACGGTTTCGAATCCCGCCATCGCAAGCCTCGCGGGGATGTCGGCCGGTTAACGAGCTTACCGGCGTCTCCGCGAGAGCTCGCAACGGCCGTTCGCGACATCGTTAGCTTGACTATAACTAACTTAGCCAGTTTCGGAACAAGGCCCTGAGATTACATCCTCGTTTTCGATTGAGCGTGATAGCTGATGTATCCGCGCAAGCGTGAACATAAGCCTGATATATCCCAAAGTTCAATATTAATAAGCTGTATTCAGCGAGTCAAACAACTCAACGCAATGTCCATTTCGAAGATAATGCCTGATAGGCAACGTAATTTGCCAATCGAGCAAAGGAAGAAGGGTGATGTGTCACCTCTGTCCTTGCGATTGTGCAAAATGCCTTTGCTATTTTTTTTGGAGAAGAAAACCCATTTTATCCATGCAAACCGCTTTCAAACCCTACCCCAAATTAGACTCAGGGTTTTTGGGTTTTAGTTTTGTTTATTTTTGTTTCTTGTCTGACGTCGTCACACATGGAGGAAAAATCGACCATTTAGCGTGAGTAAATCTATCCAAAATGTAAATTGTTAGAAATGAGCCTGATTTATTTTTGGGCAAACTTTTGCGAAGCGACGATACTCGGCGACGTCGAGGATGGGTATGCATAGCGAGCTCTTGTTTGAACAAACGACTCCCACAACATGTGACGGCCAGCGATAATCGCCCGTTTCATCCGCCGGTCAACCTCCTTGGTAGATTGATCCGACCAAACGTGAAAGCCTCACGTCTTGGGCCACCCTAACGTCGACCTTGCGATTTGCCTTGGGATACTGAAGAACAATATTTTCTCACATTTCTTCAGATTAAGTTCATGCGATATTGTTATCATCGATCGTGCTGGACAAAACGGATCCCAAAATCAAACCATCGTGAGTATTGCAAGGTTAGCAAGGCCAGTCAGGCCAAAACGGATATTGCAATGTTTTATGAATAGTTGACGGCGTGGACCATCACGGCGTCAAAGCAACTTGTCCAGTCGTTTAGGTCGGCGTAGAACTTTGACCTACGCAGCCGGGCTTGCGCCTCTGGTAAGCTAGGAACCAGGTAGGTTCGGATTTTCGATGTGTGGAGGAGCACAACACCTCGTATGGGAACAGAAACTCAACATGGATTATTTTGTCAATTTATCTTTTATTCTTTGTTTCGAGCTTTTGTAAGCAATCCTAGGGGTCGGGTTCATGAGAGAAGCTTGTTAGGATCAAAGGTGAACCCCTTGTATTATGATTGTTTTGGTGGACTAAGGCTATGGGAATTCATCCGAAGAGTGCCAAATTTCAAGATACAATCATGGTAATGCTTTTACTTTCCAGCTGATTCTTGTCCTATCGTGTGTTCGGGTTGAATTTTGGGGAAGGTTTTAATGTCAAGGTAGTCCCCTGCTTTAGTCGGTTACGACCGTACGCCAAAATGGGAAATGGGGGAGTGACCATAAATCCACAGAATTCTCGATAACTATTACCCCAGTGGGCGTGGGAAATATGGGAGAGGCCGTGAGGTTGTGTGTGGGTACCTGGTCAATCCCCACAAACGTAGGAGAAGAGGGGAGCCCAACTAATAAGGGGGGAGAAGAACACCAAAAGAGATCCCACGACAGAGTTCTCTCATACCAAAACAGTAACGCACTAGACCTCTTCCCGTATGCACCTAAGTGGCGCATTACACTGTAGTCGGAATGAGACAAACCATGAGGGGAACGGAGGTGTGTGTTCTTGAAACGAGAAGAGACAAAACAAGTGACACGCAGTACGAGGTGGAGCTCGCTATCTGAGCCCACCCATTTGCCAGCGAGTCGAGCTCGCTGGCGCTAAAAAATCGAGGGCATAAAGCCTCTTGTGGCTCATGTTGGTTATCACGCATCTCTCATGGTGCTCTCTTGTGTCCTCCCGACTTCTGTACATCGACGTGCAGATGATTGACGGGGAGACGCGACGCTACTGGAGTGTCGTCCGGTGGAGCTGACACACGCTGAGGACTATACGCTTTTGGCTGGAGCTACCCCCTCTTATGTGCTAAGCTCCATCGGCAGACCTCCTCGGCAGTCGTGCCGCCGGCAGTCTTTGGCGCTGCATATGCTGTTTGCACAAGTCCAGTGCTGGTTCTGACTACACTGTTGCATCTTCTACACCATGCTCTGCTTAGGGTCCATGTTTCATATTATTCGGGCACTGTTGGGACCGGGGACTAGCGTAGACGCCGCTTGGGTTCAGGCGGCTATAACTCATTGCTACTGTTTTTTTAGGTGATTCTGACTACACGACTGCGTTTGCTACGTGTGTATTATTGTATGGTCTAGTTGTAAGGCAAAACGGACGACGCCTAGGTTTTGGGCTGTCGACAGTTTGGTAGGGCTCAGAGAGAAAACCCTGCTTGCCAGAGAATGGGCCTTTTTCTGATTGGCTTAGAAATTGCGTAATAAGCTCTACAGAGCTGGTGGGAGCTAGAACTTGGAGGGGTCTCCCATTGTTGCTTACTCTCACTTCCTCATCAGTCACTTCTAGTTTTAGCTATTGTCTGGCGCTAACTCTGGCGCACACGTTTCTGAGTAACAACACCAGAGTTCTCAGACTTGGATTCTGGTACAACACACTGACTGAGGGGGCAGCCTAAGCAACTAGCGTGGGATCCCGCACGCTACATCAACAATGTTGTTACCCCAACCTGATGCATTAGGATTTCAAGCTTGGTATTAGAGCCAGAGCTCAGTAGAAGCACCAGAACACCGGCGTACAGGCCTAGACAATGCCGGCGCCAGTTTTTTTCCGGCAGAGTTGACCCGCCGGGTGGCATCTTTAAAATGCTCCCAACGTGGGGGAAATGCTTCCGAATGTTTTTGGGCAGCACTGACTCCACGGTGGTGGTACCGGTAGTTGACTTGTAGCCGACACGATGGAGCAATGCTGGAACGGAGTCCACGTACGTGGCGACGACACCATCAGGAAAGTGTCTGTGGTGCTGATGCTAGCGTGGTAGCATCATCAGCAGCACACAAAAAGCAGTTCGCAGCTAGCAAGCAACAGCTGCTACAACAAGCAGCAGCTGCTTTAGCAAGCAACAACAACAATAGCAAGCAGCAGCAGCAAGCAGCGAGTAGCAAGCAGCAAGCATTAGCAGCGGGCAGTAGTAGTAGGAATGAGGAGCAGCAAGAAGCGAGCAATGAGTAGTAGTATTAGGAGCCGACAAAAGCTGGAGTAGTAGTAGCAACGAGCAACAGCAATCGGCATTGTGCAGCAGCAGCCATGAGCGGG
Source organism: Penium margaritaceum (assembly GCA_023375785.1). Taxonomy (NCBI): domain Eukaryota; kingdom Viridiplantae; phylum Streptophyta; class Zygnematophyceae; order Desmidiales; family Peniaceae; genus Penium; species Penium margaritaceum. Next base: position 23,668 of record SZWC01011911.1, read on the forward strand.
TAGCAACATCACTTGTGGGCAGCAAAAGTAGTAGCTACGAGCAGCAGCAGCTGCAGCCAGCAACAACAACAGTGGCAACGGGAGCAGCACACAATTGTAGCACCAGCGAGCAGTGACCACGAATGAAAAAACAGAAACAAAAGAAAAATCATGGAACCCCGCACAGTCGAGGGCTAGGGGCTGCACCCCCACCCTCGCTACTATTACTGAAGTAGGAGCACTTGCTGTAGCAGCAGTAGCGTGTAGCACCGTTGTTGTAGTAGCGGCAGCCATAACAGCTGCTGCTATAGCTGCAACAGCAACAAAAGCACTTGTAGCACGCAACAACGCTACGGCAGCTATGACAGCAGCGACAACACCAACCACAACAGCGCTATAGTATCAGTAGTAGCAGCCGCAACGAGATCAGCCACGAGCGCTAACATCATCAAAGACATCACTACTGACATCATTTCTGAAATCACTACTGACGACAGCAGCCGCAGATGCAGTAGCCACACCAAGAGTAGCTGCAACAGTAGTAACAATGATATTACCATAGCAACAGTAGCAGCAGTAGCAGCAACAGTCGCTACGGCAACTTCTGCAACAACATCAAGGATAGCATCAGCAATAGTAGCAGTAGCCACAACAATAGCAGTAGTAGTAGCAACAGCGAAAGGAGCAGCTGTCGCAACCATAGTAGTGGTTGCTTCAGCAGTGGCAGTGTTGACATGGTGTGCTCCTTGCCATGAGTGTCGTTGAGTGTACTCCCTGGTTCTACCACTGAGGAGCTGTCAAAAACATGATCTGACTTCAGATTTGGATTCCTTGGATTTATCCATGCAGGATCGAGCTATGAATTGCTCTATTTGAGTGAGTATTCAGAAAGTTAGCCTAGCCCAAAAATCGGGTGTTGGGCGGGTGGAATCTGGTTCCCGCCATGAGTGGCGAGATAATCCACCGCCAGTGATGTGAGTTCGTTCTGAATGGGTTCCAAATGCACCAGGGGCATGAATGAGTTAACTGTAAGTACCTCCTTGACCAGGATGAACTTCTCCTTGACTTCTGGGTGAGGACAGGCGCTTCGACGGGTCATCGTCGAAGCGCCTCCCGTTGTCTAATGTGCAAGGCCAGGTGGGCGGCTCCACCAAGGGTTACTTTGACGGCCGTAGCAGGGGCTCTACTACTCCGTTTTGGGCGTGCTTGGATGCGTTGGAAAGATTAGATCACAGGATATAAGGTATTGATGTAATATCACTATGCTAAGTAACAAAAACACGTTTTCATTCAGTTCTACTGAATACGACGTGTTCTGCCCACTCTTGCCCATGATCCTTGTGCTCCACACTCTTCACCATTGGTGTCCATTGGCTACCCCAAACCTTGGTAGCGTGAACCAGTGAGAGCTAGGCATCCTCGAGGGTGCCTCCACACTCACTAGAGCCAACAGGCAGTAGCACCTGTAGCAACAATAGAAACAGCAGCTGTAATAGCATAGCAGCTAACGCAGCAGCGGCTGCAGCAACAACGCGATAGCCACTGCTAATGTCAGCCACCCTCAGCTGAAGTCACCAATGACGTTCCTTTTACATCAACCGCACTGCTGACGACACTGTTGATGTCACTGCTGATGTCACTGTTGACGTCACTAACAAATTCAACAAAGAAAGAAAAAAAACCAAACAAAGGGAACCATTGCTAAGAATGAGGAGGTGTCCTCTTCTGAGGGAGGAATCTTTGGGGAGCCCTTTTTGCAGAAACTGTAGTAGCTACAACAACAAGAGTAGTAGCAGTAGCTGTCGCTGTTACACCAGCAACTGCAAGAGCATCAGCAGCAGTAGTTGCACCAACCGAAGCAACAACCACTGTAGCAACAACAACATCAGCAACAACAATAGCAGTTGCTGCAGCCGCCATAGCAATCGCCGGTGTAGTAGCAGCAGCCACAGTAGCAGCAACAACAGCACTAGCAACAGCCGCTACAAGAGCCACTACAACAATAGCAGCAGCAGAAGCAACGATTGCAATAACAACAACAGTATCAGAAGCAACTACAATAGCAGCAATTGCAGCAGCCGTAGCAGCACCAACACCCTGAAGGATCGGTCGTCGGCCTTGCTGGCTCGACAAATCCGCTAGCCGAAATACGCCAGCAGCTCGCAACGCTGACGTAGTAGCTAGCAGCACTAGAGCCGCCGACAAAGGTGACGTAGAAGAAGCCACTGGAGTAATAGCAGCATCTGTAGCAGCATCAGCAGTCGCCTTCCTTCCCTCCACCCGAGCATGCTAGTCCGCCATTACCTCTACTATAAAGTATTTGGCGTAGCATCATACGTAGCGCCCAAGGCAGATCGTCTCTTCAGTCCTAGGCCCTGCTCTGGGTGCTGGCCGTAGTTCAAAGGACTTTGAAACCCCGCCCCCGCCGCTCCAGGCTGGCGAGAAGTTCCAAAGCTAGGAGCTCAGATTCCGCATCTGAGCGTAGGGTAAGGGCCTGTGGCCATACTACGTCGTGCTATATGAATCCACCCAGGACAACCAGGTGTTTGATGCTGGTCACACTACACGTGCCCTCGTCCCCGTCGCCTTTGCATCTTCACGCCTTGCTCTTGAGCCCTTCCTTGGTGACTTCTCCACTAGCAGCCTCCCCAACCCCGTAGCGGTGTGGCACATCCTCACGCTTCCTAATTGCCTGTCGAGCACGGCAGAGATCAGGTGCCTGCTTCGGGGTAGACCGAGATGGTCACCTCCTACTGGCAGCGGGCGGAGGACATCCTTCGCCACCTGGGAGACATTGCATCACCCCCTCTATCTGTACTCCTCACCATCAAGCACGGCACAACCGACGTGTTCATTGACGTCTTCGTCCACTACACCTAGGATGTCCTCGTAGTGATGGCTTCCTAGGACACCCTCATGCCTTGGGCATATGAGCTCTTTCTCCGCATCAAGGAGGCTTGTCTGCAGTCCTGCATCTAACGCATACAGTCCCTCGCCTTTTTTGCCGAAACCTCGGTGGCTGTTGCTGTCCTCACAGTAGCTATGTCCTCCAGCGCCTCATCATCCAGCAAGAAGAAACGTAAGGGCAAGAAGGGCAAAGGCCCATAACAGTAGTTGAGCGGTTCTTGTGGCGGCAGTTGAGTCTGCCAGAACTGTGGCAAGCTAGGACACGGGTGGTACACGTGTCCGCTCTTGAAAGAAGAGGTGCGCGTCATCACCACCATGCATCGCCAGCGCAAGCGCCACCTCGCCATCGCTGTAGTGGCTGTCACTGCATGAGCTGCTAGCAATCCTAGGACAGCAACAGACCACAGACACCACCATGAATCGTGACAACATGAGCGCCATTGCTCTCACGAAGAACGCCGAGTTTCACGCCTGCACCAAGCACATCGACTTGCGGTACCACTTCATCCGAGAGCTCGTGGCAAAGCAGGTGGTGCAGATCAAGTTCTTCCCTTCAAGCATCATGCTGGCAGACTTCCTGACCAAGCCGCTGGCAGTGCACTGCTTTCAGCAGCTGAGGGGATAGTGCGGACTTGTGTGATTTCTATTCTTGCAAAGTGGGAGAATGATGGATATGAGAGTGCCAGAAATTGACAAGAATAGGTTGCTCGATGAAAATCCTTTAGCATGACAGTTGCATAGAGGATGTTTCACAGGTTCCAACACACTTTAAGGAACTTGATACAGATTCCTTTTGAGTGAGATATGGATTTCCAGAGTTTGGAGATCATGGGTCGGGTTCAAGTGACGACCTGAGCACTTTGAGCTCAAAAGGCGGCAGGATTATTGGCGAGGACGGCTGAGAGCGGCCTTCAAGGAGAAAAGGCGGCTTGAGGACCTCCAAGAGACTTCAAGGAAGGTGCAGACCACGATTGTTTGTCATCCAAGTGGTGTGAGACATAATTCTCTTGTGTGACAAGGTGACTGCCGCTCATCCCGCTAGGCTAGGAGAGTGTGCTAGAGGGTAGACTTTCACAGACAGTATGTCAGTGCTCCCTAGGCGAAATGAGGCATATAAGGGCTTGTTAGAAAGCTGTGACACTTTACATTTTCACTCAAGAGTCGATTCAGACATTCGCGTCCTCTGCAAACCTACATTTGCTTCCGTAATTTCTGTCTGTGCAACCTGCAACCCCCTCTCACAAACAGTTGGTCCTACCTAGGCGGCTCTTAGTGAGCCTGATCACCTCCCTGAGGGCTGCCCTAGTTTCCATCATGGTCCCCACCTCCCAGCACCTACAAATCTGCTTCTCCAAAGTCTCCGAAAACCCTTCTTCCCCCACCCTCTCCACCTCATCCATCCGCTGAGGGCGCTTGCATTGCCGGTCAGAAGGGCTCACCCTATGGTACTGATCCCTTTCTGAGCACTGTCTCAGGGCCTCCAACAATGGGAATCTGGTAACAACACTGGTGGGAAAATCTTCTACGACCTCCTCCCAAAGTGGACACATAGACTCCACCTCTCATTCCCCTAGAAGGAAGGAGTCAAATAGCTCCACAATAGAGTGGAGAAGAGCTTCCAAGGAGCAAATGTAGGCAAGATGAGCCCACGATCCGGCTCCCAAAATGCCCATCCCGGCTTCCGCAAATGGCATTCGTGCCTGGAGGTTTGCCAACCTCTACAGATTCCCAAGCTTTGAGCCCAATGGTCCCTCAACCACCCCCGGAATTCCTACGAGCACCTTTCACTCTGCTGCGAGAGAGAGTCAGGAGGAAGCGCACGCGCCCAGATGTTTGTTGCGGTGAACGATGCAGAGAGAAAACATCGTCAGAGCTGCTTGTGGGTCGTCGATTTTCAGCAGAATCTGCAGCTCCTGTGTCTGCTCCAGCAACCACTGGTCTCTCCTCTCTTGCCGAAATCTCTCTAATAACACAGGATAGCCGAGTAGCATGATCTTGTCTGGCACAAAGTGCATCCCAACCAATGGCTCCGGTGCAACAACATCCAACCTGCACCACAACTTGCAATTCTTTGGCTTGATATGCATACCCTGTCTACTGGCAACGTGCAGCATGGTAAAAAAAGGCTGGCCAGGGCAGTTGGTTCAGCGTAAATTGTCAAATCATCCTGAAATGCTCCGAAGTGTCCCAACAGCTCACCACCTCGGTGGCCCAATTCTGCCACTCCCTCCTCCAACACTGGCAAGAGGGCCAGGTTGAACAGAGAAAGGTTCCAGCGGGCCCCCAAAACTGCTGGAGCATTCATCTTAAAGAACATCAGCTGGCCTGGAGAGTAGTAGAATTGACAAAGGAAGGGAATCCATGGGGCAGATCATCTGTCCTGCACCGCTTTGAAGACACCGCTGAAATTCACCTCATCAAAGGCATATTGAATGACTAGGTGGAGCAGCCAGTACGTGGGAAGAGCATGGAGGATGGCATGTACCCCCTGCAGAAGTAACGCAGCTCCCTCTCAAACCCTCATGCCTAATTGCAGGGCTGTGGTGCTGTCCTGACATTCTCTTCCTCTCTGTGTGCAACAACATAACTCTTCTAACCAACCTAAACAATGCCTCACCAAGTGCAATGAATCTGACCCCCTCTTCCTCTGTCACCTCATTCAGTAGTGAAATAAATCTACAGCCTCTGTCGGTAACTTTCCTGCCAGTATCACTTTGATCACCACCATCAAAAGACTCAAGCTCGCCTGGAACATCCAAGACGATGTCCCACAACATGTCACAGGTCGAACCATCTGGACCCACTGCTGGACCCACGGTGCCTCTCTCAAGGCCTCAACTACCATATCAGTGACAATTTCCAGCTGCAAATAGTCTGGAGGAACAGAAGACTCTACCCACGAGGCAAGAGGGGCGGTTTCTGGGAGATGGCACTCCTCAACAGCACGGCATGTGAGCTCGGACCCTGCTGCAATGGCCCGAGAGCAGAGCATCCGTAACCCTTGAGAGCCTCCGTGGACCATGCAAACATCCTATTTCAAGAGCCGCTCCTCTGCTTCCTGATGTCTCAATGAAGACAGATGCGTTGTTGGCCATGCGGGTGGTTCTGGGAAAAACTTCTAAGTGAATGGACTCCACGGCTTCCTCCACCAGTCCTGCCCTGTCCCCTTGCTCAAATCTCCTCCAACTCTCCATGATCACCTCACTCTTTTGGTGAGGCTTATATGACCTTTCCTTCTTTGTTGTTGAGGCACTGGAGGTCATGTTCATGTGAGACTGAAGCCCATATTCATCCTCGGTGCGTGGTTCAGGAAACGGATATCAACTGCTCCATTATCAAACCTCTCGACCCCGTCATGCTTTCAGTGGAGACTAAAAGATTCTGCAGCACGACAGTTGTTGGAATTCGATCTCTGTTTCCTGTCGAATACTATTGACACTCACCAGAACTGTGTCATATGGCCATCTTCCTTTGCTTCTTTCTGCGGTTGTTGTTGGTTTTTGCACATCTCTCATTGTGCTCTGTTGTGTCCTCTCGGCTTGTGTACATCGGCGTGCAGATGACTGACGGCGAGACGCGACGCTGATGGAGTGTCGTCCGGTGGAGCCGACGCACGCTGAGGTCTTCTCGCAGTTCGCTGGAGCCTCCTCTCTCAGGCGACGCGCTCAGCTCCATCGGCAGGCCTCCTCGGCGCTCGTGCTGCCGGCGGTCATTGACACCGCATTTGCTGCTTGCGTGCGTCCAGCGCGTCCTATTGCGTCTGCGTCGTCATGCACTGCCTAGGGTCCCAGTTGCATGTTGCATGGCCGTGTTTGGCAGCACAAACCGTTGTGGGCACTATCTGGGTTTAGGCTGCCATAACTCCTCGCTACTATTTTTCTAGCAGATTCTGACCGCACGGCTGCGTTCGCAGCGGCGGTATTATGGTATGGTCCAGTTTTCAGGCAAAACGGACGACGCCCGGGTTTTGGGCTGTCGGCTGCCTGGCAGGCCTCACCGAGAAAACCTGCCAGCCTGAACTGAGCTATTTTCTGATTGGCTGTTGAACTGAGTAACAAGCTCTACAGAGCTGGGGGGGGCCTAGAACTTGGAGGGGTCTCCCATTGTTGTTCATTCTTCATTCCTAATCAGTCACTTACAGTTTTCAGCTGCTTTCTGGCGCTAACACTGGCGCGCGCATTTCTGAGTAACAAACCCAGAGCTTCCAGACTTAGACTCTAGAGCAGCAGACTGAGGGGGCAGCTGACTTAAGCAACGAGCGTGGAAGCCCGCACGCTGCATAAAAAACGCTGCTGCCCCAACCTGCTGCCTAGGCTATTCCATTTGTTGTCACCAAGTATGTGTTACATGGGGGATTCTGCAACACCCTTACTAAGAATGAAACACCAAATATTCACATCGTGGAATAATCAAAACAGAGAACATAACAGATGTAGGTATTGCTGTAGATGGATTCTTTCCATGTAGGTGTGGTAGACGGAATCTTAACACCTTTCTTGGCCATTTCTTATCAATAGATTGACACTCCATCACCCATCCATCAACATGCCCTCATTTTGGGGTTAGCTAACGCTAAAAATAGTAGCCTGGAAAGTGGTTGGAGAATGGTCTTGAATTTAGGGTTTTCGTTAGAATACACAACCTCAAGAGATAGGAATGTTGCATTTCAAGAGCTCCAGCCTTTCATAGTAAGGTAAGCCACACGAAGCTGTACGCATGAGTGGTGTTAGTAATTCATAGGTGATCACAGGCAGGAAGGGTAATTGCAAAATTCTTCTTCTTCTATGAATCTTTCGTCATGCATAACCGGTGCTCCATAGGTGTGGTGAATATTTTCATGGTTCATTGAAAAAGACGAGACATGATCTCCATCTAATTGTGTTTAACATCACATGATGCAGTCCATCACCTCCTTTGCCATGGGAGAATTGAAGTGCTTGATACAATTCTGAGCACAGGGACCCGCACATGGGTATGTGACATTAAGGGTAGGTTTTAAACCTCTTCCCAAAAAACCAGCATCATGCGCCCAGAATTCACCTCCTTCAGATACCCACAGTGCTTGTCAATTTTTGCAGACTCTTGACAAAGTGCACAACACCAGCAGCATGAAGGTGCCTCTCTGAAATTCAACGTTCGTGCTTATGAACATGATGCACCTTCACTAACTAACAATAACCCGCAAACATATGGAGGGTTAAGGTTACACCAGAGCCCACAAAGAACTTGGCACACTGGCAGAACAAATGGCGTTGCCTCATGGCGGGATCACGATGGCTGCAAGCAGCACATTATGAATGCTGGCCTGAGGCATATGCTGGGAGTCGCTCTGCTGGAATGCTGAACATGGGGCTGGTATTTCCATTTGGTTGCACTCCCTTTGGACAGCCTGAGGCCATGAGATGGCAGTGCCATCGTATGCAGCATCCCACGTTCATGTGGGTTTGAGAATCCAACTTGGAGTTGATACCATACTATGTGCGATGCCATGTTGCGTTAGAGAAGTTGCCAAGGTGGTGGTGTTGCAAGCCCACTTGCTGTGTTGGCACCATCACTAGCTGCTGTGCAACAACTACCATGGTGGTTTGATTCTAGGTGGTACCGTTGCTGTGGTCACAGAGCTGGGCATGACAAGGTGACATCTGTACTGATGTTGTCACTATGAGTGGCACATTGCAATGATAATGCTCCCGCAACCATGGTGGGATTTTTCCACTTTCCCAGAAGGATGTGGGCACACATGCCACATTGCTTGCACTGGTACTCCTCTGGGAGTGGGGAGAAAAGAACCATCTGCTAACGTCCTTGAGCTTCCACTTCCCTCACTAGCAGAGAACTTTGTCTTTGTCCCAAATCATGAAAAATTTTAGGGTCTTGGGGACCCTCATCCTCTGTGCAAGGGAAGAGCACAGTCCGGCATAGCGGGCACCAAGTTCGTTTGTGAAGCCAGACGTCCACACACTCCTGCGACATTGCATGAAATTCACGGGAAAGGGAAGGGAGAAAAACATGTGTATGAGTCACAGCCACCAGGCACATCTCTGAATTAACGAGTTGAATTTTGCAAAGCACTTGGGAAAGAGGCATTATCTCTCAAACTCTACAGCCACCGCATGCACCTTTCCATGACAGTAAAAGAAAAAGGAAAAGTAAGTGGTAAGGAAATCGAACTCCTGGATTTGCGACCTCATCAGCGATGAATAAAGCAAGAAATGTAACCCGGGATCATTTTTCTTGCTTCAACTTCTGATTGACCCTCTGCATATCCAAAAGCAGTAAGTTCCTTCATTCAATCACTTCATTTCTCCTATTTCTATCACTTTATCCCCCTTGACTTCCTCTCCATCTTCATCATTGTTGCCAGTCATCGTTGCAGTCTTAGTAGGCATCATCTTTGTCATCTTTGTTGTTCTTGTCGCACACATCTTTGTCACAGCTGCCTTTGTCATCGTTGTCATCAACATTGTCATCATTGACACCATTGTCATTGTCTTTGTTGTTGTCGCCGATGCTGTAGTCACTCTTTTCATCATGGTCGTTGGCACCGTCCGCGGCATCCATGTCAACTTTGCATTCGCTGTCGTCCTCGTCATCGTCGTTGGCATCATCATTGCTGTTGTTATTGTCCTATTTGTAGTCATTGTCATCGTTGTCGTCGTCGTCGTCGTCGTCGTCGTCTTCGCCGTCCTCGTCCTCGTCCTCGTCGTCGTCGTGGTCATCGACACTGTCGTCATTGTTGTTGTCGTCATTGTCGTCATCGTCATCGTTGTCGTCATCGCCATCATTGTCTTCGTTGACATTGTCATCATTGTCGTCAATGTCGCCGTCGTCGTCGTCATCGTCGTCATCATCGTCGTCGCCGTCGTCGTCGTCGTCGTCGTCGTCGTTGTTGTCATTGTCATCCTCGTCGACGTCGTCGTCGTC
>SZWC01011911.1:34856-46201 GCA_023375785.1 Penium margaritaceum
GGGGGGGTGGTGGGGGGGATGTGTTTTATGACTGCACGCAGTACACTACCGCTCAAAGATTGTTCCGACAACGCAACAAGAATCCGCCGATTTTTGCTTCGCTCTCTCCTGAAAGCCGCAGTCCGCTGGCGCTGTCAAATTCACTGCTCATTGTGCGACAAAAATTGCAGCACTTACCAGGCACACTTGGGCACAGGCACTCCTTGCATCTACTTGCTGGTATGGGCACGTCACTTTGCTTTCGTTTTCAAGGTGGTTACCACACGCCAGTTATGAAATAACTCACAGTTGCTGACAGCCAAGCAGGTTTCACCGTGGTGTTTTCGTTGGCTGCTCTCAAGGTCATAAGTACTATTAGATAAACTACTGAGCATGCTTAGTTGCAACTTGAAGTCTACCGTTAACTTTGCATGAAATTTTCTATTCCCGTAGCTTTTTGGAGAAATTTAAATCTAGAAATCCTCCCAAAAGTTTACTAAAGCAACACCAACAGTGGCATGCATTTGCTTTGCATATCCGCTGACCACTCTTCCTAAACACTTGGAGAAAATGTGCTAGATCCATTGACAGCTTACAAATCTTAGGTTGTGAGAGAATAGCGACAAAGATGAGCATACATTACGCTTCTTGTAAGCAATGCCACTGTAAAGGTACGCCGCCCCCTTGAAAATGAAGCAGCTGTCACACTTATAGGAGGGCAAAGCACAAAATTGTTGTGCATTCTGGCAACAAACAAAAAAGGGTGCGACGGTAACAAACCTGGCATAATGTAGGTAAGGTTTTTACGAGGCATGGATCTGCACCATTCCTAAAAATGGTCTGTCACGTCCTCAGTATTGAATTACATGGAAAACCTCAGCTTCGGTCGATTGGACGGCAAGGAGAATTCCTTGCTGACCAGCCCTGTGAACCGGAAGCTTCGAAGAAGCTTCCGATTTGCATGAGGGTGACCGGATAGTGCCTCGCACTATCCGGCCGCCGCTTGAGGTCTCGCAAAGATGTTCCCAAAACTGCGTTTTGTACACATCTGGGACATTAGGTGTCCGGAGTGTTGAGCTTTGGTCTTACCAATGCCCGAGCAACGTTTCAAGCCACAATGAATCACATTTTTTGTGACCAGTTGGGCAAAACCGTCTTGGTGTACCTCGATGATATCCTGGTGTTCTCAAAGAATCATGAGGAGCATGTACAACATCTGCGTACAGTGCTCAAGATCCTCCGTAAGGAGAATTTCTTCGCGAAGATGGAAAAGTGTGCTTTTGAACAACTCGAGGTGCAGTACCTGGGCTTCATCATTGGCAGCGAAGGAATCCGAGTGGATCCTCGCAAAGTGCAAGCTGTTGTGGACTGGCCTTCGCCATCCAATGGGGGCAAAATATGAGCCTTCTTAGGCTTGGCGAATTACTTCCGTCGCTTCACGCACGGCTACTCTAGCCTTGTTGCCCCACTGACAGCTTTCACACGTAAAGACGTGAAATGGTCATGGTCTGATAAGTGTGAGCATGCATTTGTGCATGTCAAGGAAATTCTGACCTCTGCACCTGTGCTTCCACTTCCAAATCGCGAAAAAACATACGAGGTGCTCTATGATGCATCTATTGTCGGGATATGGGCTATCCTTATGCAAGAAGGACGACCGGTCGCATATGAGAGTCGCAAACTCTCAAACGCTCAGACTTGCTACATCACAGGCGACCAAGAGTTGCTTGCAGTAGTTCATGCCCTGAAGGTTTGGCGCTGTTAACTTGAAGGTGCCAAGGGTGGATTCACAGTGGTTACAGACCACAATCCCCTGGTATTCTTTCAGTCACAACCCAACCTTTCTCAGCGACACGCTTGTTGGAGCGAGTACTTAAGTACATTCCACTTCCAATGGGAATACCGACCCATTCGTACAAATGTGGCAGATCCGTTGAGTCGCACTCTGGTCAACGCGGTTCTCACCACACTACAAGCACGATTCCTTTGCACAAAAGACGTACGGGAGAAGGATGTGCCCAAGCCTGATAACCACCTATGCCAACCACCAAAACCGACGGCGCATTTCACGCCATTCTTGCAACGTATCCGCATGGGATACTTTAATGACCCATGGTTTGAGCAAGGTAACATTGACCGATACGGCTTGGTAGAAGCTTCTAATCTCTACAGGAAGGGCAACTTAGTGGTTGTGCCCGACTCCGAAAAACTGCGAGATGAGATCCTTTTTCAATTCCATAAACCAGCAGCAGCTGGTCACCTTGGTGGAGCAAAAACCGGACAGGTTGTCTCAGAGCATTATTGGTGGCCTGGATGGTCGTGCAACGTACGCAAATACATCCAAGCTTGTGACCTGTGCAACCGCAACTAGTCGAGCAACAAGGCACCAGTAGGATTGCTGAATCCCCTCCCAGTGCATGACTCCTCATGGGAAGAATTGAGCATGGATTTCATCACTGGCTTACCCAAGACACCTTATGGCCATGATGCTATCCTCATGGTGGTCGAATCTTTGACCAAGATGGCGCATTTCATGCCCACAAACACAAATGCCATTGCCAAGGAAAAATCATGCATCTTTTGGGACACTGTTATTCGACAGCATGGGCTGCCGTTACCCATCATCTTTGATCAAGACGTGCAATTTTCAAGTAAGTTATGGTAAGCCCTTGGTGAGATCTTTGGCACCCGCAAAAATATGTCCACTACTTTCCATCCACAAATGGATGGATAGACTGAACGAATTAACCGAATACTAGAGAAGATGCTTCGGATGCACGTGGATCCTTTGATGGATGACTGGGATGCGTTTTTCAGTCTGGCAATGTTTGCTTACAACAACTCTGTTCATCAATTCATGAAGCTGATGCCATTCTTTCTGAACTACGGCCAACATCTGATGGTACCCGTCTCCTTGGTGAGGCGCGAGGGTGGCGGGAATCAGGTACCTTTCGTCCAGGCCTTTGCCGATCTCATGGACACTCTTCTTCGTAAAGCACGTGAATATCTACATGCATCAAAGTAGCGCCAAAAGGCCTATGCCGATGCTGGTCTTCATGACGTTACATTTTTTGTAGGTGATCTGGTACTTTTGAGCACAAAGAACATGCTTCTCAAGACGCCCGGAGCACGGAAGATCCTCCCTAAGTGGGTTGGACCATTCAAGGTCACTCACAAGATTGGTATTGTTGCTTACCGCCTTGCCCTTCTAAAGGTCATGAAGATCCATGACGTGTTCCATGTCAGTCTTTTCGCACCTTATGCAACATCAGGAACGGTTCAGCCACCGCCTGTTATGCTCGCAAGTGACGGTTAGTAAAAGGTACATGGGCTCCTCTAACACCGCAAACGTACGCGTGGTAAATGTCTTGTGAAGGAATACCTAATGAGCTGGGCCGGTTGTGGACCTGAACACAGTAGTTGGGAGCCTGAGAGTCGTGTTTCTGTCGCTATGATCAAGGACCATTGGCAAGACCAGGCTACTCGCTTTTGCACTTGTGCCCCCGGAGGTACCACCCTGGCACAAGCCCCAGGCAGGGAATCTTCATCTGTCAGAGTACAGACAAGAGCACAATAACGGCGATCTCGGACGCATGGGGACGCCCAGGCTAATGGTCTCAAGGGCGCTACTTGTAAGAGGGAGAGGAAGCGTTAGCCGTGAAATCATTTTATGTGAACTTGGCTGATCTATGTACGATCTTGTGCTTGTGCAGGTATCAATCTCAAATGGTTTGAGTTTCCTCTCCCTGTGCAGTGGCGCATGATCTAATGGATGCACCTAGGGAATGTTTTTTTCACCAACAAAGCATGTCTTCTTCCACCAACAACTACCCTAGACCCTCCTGAACTGAGGACGGTTCACAGTAGAGGGGGAGGAATGTAACAAACCTGGCATAATGTAGGTTAGGTTGTTGCGACGCATGGATCGGCACCATTACTAAAAATGGTTTGCCGCGTCCTCAGTATTGAATTACGGGGATATCCCCAACTTCGGTCAACTGGACGATGAGGAGATTTCCTTGTTGACCAGCCCTGCGAACCGGAAGCTTCGAACAAGCTTTTGATTTAAAGGAGGGTGACCAGATAGTGCCTTGCACTATCCGGCCGTAGCCGGAGGTCTTGCGACCTCCAGCGGTGAACGCGAGCCCATGCCAAATACTTGCAATAGGCTTCGCAGGGCCTGCGCACTTGCATTGGGCATGACCCAATGCAACATCGTAAGGACCCCCACCCCATTGAAGGGCCCCTCGCGAGGTCCCTCGCCATGGCAAGGGGGCTTGCAAGGGGCCAGCGGTGGGCGTTCCGACGGGACCACACGACCGAGTGCCACCTCCACTTGGTGGCATGGCGAACACAATTTTATAAACATGTTGGCCACGCCATCGGACGAGGGGCGCCGAGTGGTGGCAACCTGCCCTCGCACACGCGATGATGTTTTGCCACCACCTCCCCATCCCTAATCACACCAGAAACTGAGGGTTTCCATATGAACAACATAAAATAGTTTAACGGGTTGACTTGACAAGAGAAATGTATCTAGTCAACAGCATCAACCCGCTGACATAATGGACAGATAAAAAAAAACCTCCATCCCCCCTCTTGGGTTGCCCTATGACAAGAATGGACTCTGCGCCCTGACCTTGGTCGGGGCATACTTCTGAGAGGAGTCATTTTTGGGAGACAACACTTCACGGCGAAGTTACTCTCCACAACCAAACTGAGCGATTGTGATGAGAAATCGGGTCCTGAGGGCTCACTCACCCACAGAGGCTTGCACCCCGTTTCACCTGCCGTGTTAGAGCAACACTGTTTGGTCATACTGCATTCCTCTGGCAAACGTTTGCTTCAAGGCTAGGAATGAATTTCTTTACCATTGATTACATCTGAATGTGGATGAAACTGGTTGAAATAACCAGTTTCAACTAGTCAAAACTGGTATTTCAACAAATTTTCCAAACCGATTAAAAAAGTTCCTGCCCTTCAATTGATGCAATGCATTTTTGCACCAGCCAAAACCATACTGTACATGAATTTTGTATCTAATAGATTTTTAGGAGAGAATTTCATTTTTTTTCACTACGAGTTCATGTTCCTCCTATTTTTCACAAATACGCAAAAATGATTCATTTGACTAGCATCGGCCTTGCCTCAATTTTGAATCCAATGGACTGTACAAGTTGCACACAGTCTTGACTTGGTCATTGAATTTGTTTGGTGGGGGGGGAGGGGGATAAGCGTTGCAAGGAATGGTCAAAGATTGACACATAATGACACCATCCACAGAATACAATCTGCCTACAAAGATGCAGCTCTTGCTACACAACAATGTCCTTGGCTTCGAAGCCATCCACATCAGCCTCTGCAAAGAAGGTGAAAAATTCAGCAACTGATGTCCTCCGGAAGTCATTGTTGAAGACACAATCCCATCATGCCTCACACCATGCATATGTTACCATTCCATCGCATTTTTAGATGTGTCCCCATGTGAAGAGCATCTATGCTACTGCTACATCCTTCACTAAACGCATGCCAAGATTCATGTGACTGCCCTCCAAAATGCACATCCCTACCCATGCTACATACCCCAAGCTGATGTGGCTTTTGAAGTCCCACATCTGCAGGCAGAAGCTTGGTGGTGGATCTAGCTGGTATGTACACGCACAGTAACCATGGCCAACACTCAAACACCCATGCTTTGAAGCTATCTATGGCTTGCGGACGAGTAGAAGCATTGCAGCCTCCTATAAATCATTGTGCTTTGCACACATGTGCATAAACTACGGTTGCAGTACCATCGCAAACCACTCTTAAGTGGTTTGAATGCTAGCCCACTGATTCGGGGTATGGGTGAAAGGCCATTGTAAGATGCGCGAAGCATTTGCCGCATATCTGAATTGCACATGGCATGCTATGGTCTTGCTGTTAAAGATGTCCTTGCATAGGAGCATCCCTCCCACTACATTTCTCACAAGGAATACTGTCAATTATTGCTAGTGTTCTTTCCCGAGCACATTTACCTCTTTGCTTCCCTTGGGAGTGCACATGAAGCGAGCAATTGGAACAGAATGGAATCCGGTGTGTTTTGCATTAACCACCATGTAAGGCTTGATCTTGTGTAGGAAAATGTAGAAAGATGCACAGCAAAGCATGGAGAGAGTGTCTGCATCCCATTGGTCTGGGAGATCCGATCTGCCATAATGCCAGCTCAACTTATGTTTGGTGGAAATACAATGACTACACGAAGAATGCGAGAACTACACATCATCATCTTACGTGGCAGTGAGGTCAATTCCATGGTCTTTGCACATCACCACGACTTTCTTACAAATCAACTTGCAATAGATTCGATTTCCATGCTCACGCATAAGTTCCAATGCATGGATGACCTCGCATTTAGCTGCAGGTGGTTGCGGAAGTGGTTTTTATGGCCACAATTTCCCGGAGTTTTCTTTGAATTCTCCTTGGCACGATGCCAATGCTTAGCATGGTTGGAGACATTTCAAGCAATTTTAGTGCCACCCCTTAACGATAAATTAGGAGAGCTTGGTGTTAATGGACTCCAAGGAGGGAGTGCGGTAGTTGAGGTAGAGCCATAGAATTGCCTCGTTGATGCTTTTCTGCCGCATCATAGCGTCAAGGATGATCAGAACGTGTTCCAAGCCATACCTATCCGTGAATAGCCCTCGCTTCATGGATGTCTCTGAAAAGAGGAAGAGACAATGGATGTGGCTTGTGGATGGAAATCAAGGCAAGAATAGAATACAGATACAACCTCCACTGCTACATGCATGATGATGACGTTGGTAAGCTCTACCATGAGAGTGTCAATAGTAGCTTTGTCCTTGATCTCACGGGCAGATAGCTCTTGTGTAGCCAGGATCCCAGTAATGACAGCCTCGACCACGTCTCGTCCAGAAACATATGGATCTTTGTTCTTAGGGAATACGGAATCCAAGAGCTGTACATCTAGTAAATATGTTGGTTTGTATTCATCCAAATCATTGGTCTAAACCACACGCTTGTGCTACTTTGGTAGCACTACACCTAAGAAGTATCCTTGGATGAGATGTGCTGAGGAGTCACATGCACTGTCAAAAGTGTAGGTTGGACGGATGCGGGGAGGACCACCTTGGTTCTTGAGGACAACTAGGACCTTGGCAAGGAGGATAGAGGGCTTGGGTGTAGCTAATGCACAATGCATTGAGTCGCGATTTTCCTCTGTTGAAACCTTGCCAAAACATTGGTTGAAAAGAGCCATGGTGTTGTCTAAGCTCATGTGCACTGGCTCACTTTGCAAAGATATGCAAGATTTGGAGATCAACCTGCATGGCAACATATTCCCCCATGCCGCCATTCTATTGAAAAACCACAAACAAATGTTAACCGGTTGCGCATGAAGCACATGACAGATTGGTCATCATAAACTTGGGAAACAAGTTTGTGCCACCGGTGATTCGCCAGCCCTTGTCATACCTTAGAATCAAACAGTTACCTCTAGGCAAGGAAATTACCTAGGTATAAAAAACTTTGAATTCAGAACCCAGGGCAAATTTGTAGTCAAATGGAGTTGCATGATTTTTTTTTCTGCACTACGAACTTATACTAAGTTCCCTAAATGAATTTGGACTTTGAATTTATTAGGCAGTCTCGTACTCATATTTGAGATGGCTTCTTGATACACAGCCAATATTGAATGTTCTTGAAAAGCATGATTTGGTTCTCAAGCCGAGTGTTGCATGCAAAGTGTGGCCATGAGAGGCAAAAGTTTAGGGGGTATTCAAGAATCTATGTGTGTCATTGTAAAATTCTATTGGATTCATGAGTTTGACTTAAAATCATCCAGAATTTCATGCATTTTTCAATCGTTGTTTCGACCCTTGTGTAAATTGATCAATCAATTTACAATATTTAATGACAAAACACAAGAGGGCTATTCAGTTTTGTAATTACTCATTGCTAAAGTTAATATGAAATGGAAATTTTTGCATTATATATCAGATTTGTAATGATAAAGTGTCCCATGGACAAAGGTTTTTGACTCGTGTATTGTTTGTACACATCATTGTCCCCATTGAGGCACATAGCCTACGTGTGTTATAATTCATTGAGCGTTTCCAACAAACAGAATAATTAAACTGATTATTCACATCCCTGTGGCTGTCAAACTGTTATTATTTTTATAACTATTTTTATACGTTTCATTCTGGACACTTCAGAAGATATTGTGCAACTTTGCCTTCTTGTTAGTGTCAAAGGACATGTTTTACTTTGGACCACCTATACCCTTGCTCTTCCAAGGGTGGTGGTGTAGGAAATTTCTTGCACTAGATGATCTTGCCTTCTTGAAGGATCCTCAATAGAGTTTGGAACGGTGTACATTGCAACAAATGGAAAATCATGGATCCATGCAAGAAAATATTGGGAAATTCAGGTTTTCTCATTCAAAAAAAAAAAAAGCCTGGCCAATTGTGTTGTGTTGTGCAGACCATTGCTTCAAAGGTCGTTGTTTCTGAGGGAACAAAAATGCACTCACTGGTGTGGAAGGGAATGGTGTTCAATGCTTGGAAAGGTTTTCCTTCATGATGTCTTATGTTTTTAAACATCTTTTGTGATTTTTTCCACATACTTTTGAATTTGAATCATTCGATGTTGACCATGGGTAGTTAGCATCTCTAGTACCTTGTTGATGTTACAAGTAGTTCGTCATAAACTATTCAAGAAGGCATTTTCCTTATGGATTTAAAGGCTTCACAGTTGTGTGCAAGCTTGGCAGTATCTCAGTTTACTGCCTAGATCATTCCATGTGGTTCATAAAAGTTTTGAAGTTATTCAATGAGTATGTGGTTAGCAAGGATTTGAAACAACAAAATGATGAGCTGTCGTTGAAAATTGGATCCAAGTACCATAGCTATGAGTTATCTCCGACCAAAATGTGAGGATCAACCTTCAATCTTGGTCACTGATGTTATAGGAGGGTATTTCATGTAGTTGGAATATGTTAAGGAAAAGCTAGGTTGTTTCCCAAACAATTAGCATTGTCATCGTTGGGATAGAATCGTACATCTCGGAGAACCGTTCAACCACTAGGAGAATTGCATTGTTAACACCTAGTCTTAAAGTAAGGATCCATTGATTTTTAGAATGATGAATATGTGTATAAGGATGTTGGCATGTGGATAACGATGAAATGAATGTTTACAAGCATGATGTACATGATTACAAGCATGGTTTCTATGCGTAGATGTGATGCCTATGCGTACAAACATGAATCAGATGTGAAAGGACATGTTTACATTTGACCAAGCATGATGAAAATGTTCAAAAGCATGATCCTTATGCTAGCAAAAAAGATGCATATGTGTAAAAGCATGATGTCCATCCTCATAAATTGTGAGATTATGGTAACAAGAATATTACTTGAACGAATACCACTTATATGTAGAAGTGTTGCTTATGTGTACAAGCATGATACCTTTGCGTATAAGCCTGTTGCACATGCTTTAAAGTATGATGAATATGCGTTTAATTTTGATCCACTATTAAAAAAAAAACCCTATGCACACATTTGTGACAATAATGATAGAATCATGACACAAATGCCTACAAGAATGATGCATGTACTCAAAATCGTTACAATTGTGCCATTTAGTCCCAATCATCCCAAATTCATGCACTACTATATCTGTGTACACCATACATTTTTCTGTACACGTAGATTCCCAGTACCTTCCTTGTACTCATCCATACATTAGGGCAACTTTCATAGAATGTTCCTAGTCGGACTGGAGGACAAACTCACATAATGAAGAATCTTCCTTGTAACTTCTACATGAACTTACACATTAAGAGCTTTTCAAAGAATTTTGGTTGTGTACATGATTTCGTGTTACTTCTATGAAGTTTTTCCTCGTACACAAGTCTACGTTTGTATTTCATTGTCATATTAACTTCTATGCACTCCCTATATACACTCCCCTCAAGAGTCGTTACGCTGTAATAATACATTTGTGTACACGATAATATATCACTTCAATGAAGTTTCTCCTCCTTCACAAGTGTACTTTTGTATGGTGCCATCACACAAAATTCTGTTCACTCCCTCATACAATCCCCTCATATACTTTCCACTTGGGAGGGGAGGGGAGGGGAAGAGGGTTGAGTCGGAGGAGGGGGGTCCAAATGACAGAAGTGTATGAGACAAGTGCACGAAGGAGTGTATCACTTAACAAGTGTCATTACGCTGTAATAATACATTTGTGTACACAATAATTTATCACTTCTATGAAGTTTCTCCTCCTTGTTCACAGGTGTATTCCTGTATGGCACCATCATACAAAATTCTGTTCACTCCCTCATACAATCCCCTCATACACTTGCCACTTGGGAGGAGGGGGGGGGGGGAGGGGGAGAGCGTGGAGTCGGAGGAGGGGGGTCCAAATGACAAAAGTGTATGAGACAAGTGCACGAAGGAGTGTATCACTGAACAAGTGACGTTACGTTGAGATAATCCATTTGTGTACATGATCTTATATGACCTTTATGATGCCTCTCCTCCTTGTACATAAGTGTACTTCTGTGTGTTGCTATCATACAAAAATCTGTTCACTCCCTCATACACTCCCCTCATACACTTTCCACTTGACGGGGGAGGAAGGTGGGGAGAGATCCAAAAGACAATAGTGTATGAGGTAAGTGTATGAAGGAGTGTATCACCAAACAAGTGACGTTACATTGAAATAATGTATTTGTGTACATGATTACCTACCGCTTCTGTGAAGCTTCTCCTCCTTGTACACAAGTGTGGGGTTGTATGTTGCCATCATATAATCTTTTGATCACCCCCTCATACACTCCCCTCATACACTTTCCACTTGACCGGGGAGAGGAGGGGGGAGGGGAGTCGGAGGAGGGTGGTCCAAACAACATCAGTATGTGAGACAAGTGTATGACAGAGTGTTGCACTTAACAAGTGACGTTACGTTAGGTTGATACATTTGTGTACATGATAACCTATCACTTGAAGTTTCTAGCACTTGCACACAAGTGTACTTTTGTACATCACTGTCATACCAAATTTTGTTCACCCCCTTCAACAATCCCCTCATACACTTTGCACTTGATGAAGGGGGGGCCGGGGGGTCCAAAGGGTTAAAGTATATGATCGAAGTGTATGATGGAAGTGTATGAAGGAGTGTATCACTTAATCAATGACGTTACATTGAAATAATCCATTTTTGTACATGGTCTCATATAACTTCTATGAAGTTTCTCCTCCTTGTACACATGTGTACTATTGTTTATTGCTATCATACAATGTTCCATTCACTCCTTCATACACTCCCCTCATACACTTTCCACTTGACGGG
>SZWC01011911.1:47919-61448 GCA_023375785.1 Penium margaritaceum
TACAGTGAAATAATACATTTGTTTTTCACTATGTATAGACAGTGCCACCACTATGTGCCTCCCACACATCCTAGAAACGTCTAAACACATAATCACATACATTGTACACAGGTCCTCTAGTGTATGAAAGTGGTCTGATTAACTCTAACTCAATTGTGCTTACTAGCATGACACATATGGATACAAGTAAGATGCCTATAATTAAAAATTATGGTACCTATGCTTAAAATATAAAGCTTATGCTCAGAAGAGTGATCAAAAATTGTTCTAAAAAATGGCTAAAAACGTATTCGTTTCATGCTGATTACATTGACTTGCTCAAGTTGGTTTCCATTATCACAAGCATGACATTCATGCTTCTAAGGATGACTCTTATACCTACCATCATGACCCTATGCATATGGAAATGCTTCCTATGTGTTAAGGAAAGATGCCTATGCTTGCAATCATGAAACCAATGCATACTAGCATGGTAGGTATACTTACCATCATGATTTCTTGCATAAAAGCATAAGTCTCATGCTTACAAGAGTGATTTATATACATGAAAGTATGAAACCTATGCTTACAAGAATCAAGTCTATTTTTGAAAGAATTTCACCTATGCTTGCTATGATAACACGTTTGAGTATAAGAATGATGCCTATTCTTATGAAAAAGTGCGATTATTGAGAAACACGCCTACAAAAATGAAATCTATGAATAAAGTGTAAAACATTACAAAGAAATATGCACCTATGCATGGAATCCCAAATCCTATGCTTATCATTAAGAAGCCTAAAAGTACAAGCATAGTGTAAATGTTTGGATTCATGCCACACACATTTAAGGGCATTATTCATATTCTTCACAGTGTTGTTTATAATCATGGAAGCATCATTTCATGCATTCAAGTAGGAAGATTATGCATAGAAACATTTTGAGTATGCTTACCCGCGGAATTTCTATGATAAGAAGTGTTGATTCTATGCTTAAGGAAATGACACATATACTTAAAAGTACGACATATATGTGTACAACAATAAAAAGTGTGTTTACAAGCATGAATCCTATTCTTAAAATCATGAATCTTATGCTTACGAAGTCTATGATTTAGGTTTTACACATATGTGTGACTCTGTTGGAAATGGCACAAAGAATGATGTTTATGATTAAAAGCATCAATCCTTTTCATATAAGAACTAAACTTGTGATTACAAGGATGAAGACCATGTGTACAAGCATAATTCCTATGCTAACAGGGGAGAAGCATATGCTTACACGTATGGGACTAGTGCGTGAATTCATGAAACGTTTGCGTTCAAGAATGACACATTTTCTCATAATTGTGAGGTCTTTGATCACAAGAATGACACATGCATAATAGCCTGACGCTTTTGGTTAGAAGCACGATTCATATGCTTGGAAGAATAATTCCTATGGTTGCAAGCTTGACACCTGTGCACAAAGATTATTCCCATGCTTCTAATGGTGATACCTAGGAATTAAAGAGTGATTTATGTTCTTAAAAACATATGTTTGTACAACGATGATTCATACGCTTACAAGCATGATGCCTATACACGCCTACAAGCATGGGAATCATGCGTACAAGTATGATGGATGTGCTTAGGAGAAAAATTCATAGGAATACAAATTATGCCTATGCTTACAATCATGATGCCTTTGGTAAGAAGCACGAGGTCTCCGCACATAAGTGTGATGCCCATGATAAGAAGTGTGGCACTTCTGCATCCATGCTTGACACATCCACGCACAAGCCTAGCACCTATGTGAACAAGCACGATGCATGTGCTTAGAATACTGATGTTCATGCTCACAAGCATGATGCCTTCAATGAGAGAATGATGCTTATGTGGGAATCAATAGCACATATTCTTAAAACATTGATGCTAATGATTACACGCATGAAATCCTTTCTGACAAGAGTGTCACCTATCCTCAAGAGAAGCATTCCTATACATACAAGAATGACGCCTATGTATAGATGCATGGGGTTTATGAAGATTGTCTTGTCTGTGCTTAATCCCTTGACGCCTACACTTACATCATGGATGTAATTACCATAATGTTAATGATTACGAGTATGATAGCTACTTTTACAAGCATGACTTCAATGCATACATTCATGATTCATATGCACACATTATGATATCAAGAATGAACATTGTGCTTACAAGGGTAACAAAGTTTCTTTACTATAGAATGACTGTGCATAGAAGCATGATGCATTTGATAAAAGGCATGGTTCTTGTACTGAAAAGCGTTATGCCTATGCTTATAATTGAGACATATAAAAAAAATATGAAACCTATGCAAACATAAGTTACTGTTGTTTTTCCAAGCATGATGATTAAACATAAAAAGGTTATGCCTATGCATTGGAATCATGATTCCTTTTCTTACAAGAGTCATGGCTAGTATTAAAAGCATGATTCCCATTTTTTTAAGCATGTATCATGTTTTAACGTGATTATGCCGTCAGTACAAGCGTGATGCATATAATTAAAGGTATGATTGCTTTAAAAACAATATTGAAATGTATTCTGACAAGCATGATGCTTATGCTTATAATTGTGATTCATGTGCTTACAAGCACATGCATCACAAGCATTCTGTATCAACTTACAAGAATGTATCCTCAGCATACAATCATGACGCCCCTACGTACATGCATGAAACTTATGCTTAGGATAAAATTACCTCTGCATCCGAGCACGCCAGCTATTTTTTGCATAGTTTTCACTCTTTTCCACACATTTATCATGCACTTAAGTAAAAAAACAAATGCTCGTATCAATTTCCATCATGATGTTAAGCATGGGTATTGTTATTGTTAGCATACCCATACATACTTGCAAGAAAAAACGTTATGCTCGTAAGCACAAGAATAATTGTTTTTAAGAATTGGTGTCATTCCTGTAAACATAGATTTCTTGATTTCAATCGTGGAAATCATGCATGTACAAGTAGGTTTCATGCTTTTCCGTAGCAGCAATATGCTTGCGAGCATATGCTTCATGCTTGTACGCATAAATGTCATGCTTCTAGGCATGAGCATTCAGCTTGTATGCACAAGCAACATGCTTTTCGTAGTATGGTCAGTAGAGGTGGTCAGATGTCAAGAGAATCTGATTCTACAAGGAGCCACATGGACCCAAATCAGAGTCCTACACACGTCTTAACAAATCCTACATTGCAAGCCTTCAACAGTGGAGAAATTCAATCTAACATGACATTATTATTGAGCCGAAAACTGAAAAATGCAATCATACCATATCTTAACATTCTAACATGGAAGCTAAATAAGAATTCAAATACATACAACAAGTTTTAACGGATTTATGAGCATTATGTGCTTTTGCAAAGTACATGGTTGATATCGAAAATCATCGCATGTTTTCCACTACCCTGAAATCACTGCAATATCACCAACAAGATAAAAATAGTCAAAATAAAGGAATAAATTCTCCAAGTGATTATGGATACTTATGTAGTTGACAAAAGTAACATAAATGATTAGACGATAGAATCAAATTGCTTACAAACACAATGTCATCATATGTACTGTAAGGGATGGGAATCATTATCAACAGAGGCCTCAATTTGGTGAAGAACAACTTAGGCAATTACAAGGTTTAGAGAATCTTTCAAGTGCCTGATTTTTGCAAGAAAAAAGGGAATTATAGTATGGAAATCCACTAGAAATAGCAAGAGTTCTGAAATTGGTAGAATGCTCATGTAGACAAAAGTTATTCTTTCAAATCAACAATTGGAGAAAGTTCACCGTAAAATTGCTCAAGTTAATGTGTGAAATGTTGTGATATGATTATTTCATATATTATATGGATTGAAGAGGGGTAAAGGGTGGAAAAACTGGAGAAACTAGTTCAAGTGCAAATGAGTTGTTACAAGATCAGTAAAAATGATAGCCTCATTTCTATTTTATGGAGGCTCCTCACAAAAAACAAATGTTAAAAAAGTTTCTAATGAAATATTAACAAGAATGCATAAAAGGGGGAAACTAAGTAGTTTTCTACAAATGTATGTAATTTTGAAAAAAGTTGATTTGAAAGAGGATTTAAAATATGAAATGTTTTGTATAGCTTGTCCCATAAGGGACTGTGACGGAACATTGAGGTATGCTTTCCTATATGAGGACAATTAGCAAGTGGATAAGATGAGCTGATATCCCAGTAAGAAGAAAAACTTACCTTTTATCCAAAAATCTAGAATATAGCGACATTCATGTAGAGAAATTAACGACCTGAAGATAATGAAAATCTAGCAAGTAAAAAACAAGAACGCTTGATGCTGACATATTCAGACATGTATGAGTGTAATTCCACGTGTAGACACTCAAAATGGATTTAGGAGCACAAAGCAAGATTTCGAGAGCTACCAATGCTTTTATTGGTCTAGTATTTCTCAAACAACGTTTTCATTACTAATGTAGGTGTGAAGAGGAGTTCTACAGAACCAATAGATTTATGTCTTTGTAGCATTCAATTTTTTAAACTATGTATAAACAAGAAAAGGGGTAAGTGGGTATAAAAGACTTATGTGTTGAGTAGCGGAAGTTAAATAGACAAATGCATGAGATGTTCAAGTAGGTTGTTTCCCTCCTAGATTTTTTGTCAGAATCACATGAATATTGAACATGATTGTTTCATGCTATCTTTTTCCCCTTCTAAAATATGATAAGGCATTCATATTGTGACATTGAAGTGAAGTTTTTGTGTTTTCAATATTCATGCAATAGAAACGTATTTGAAGCATCAACCATGGAGGTTTTTCACCTAAATGACTTATGGAGTTCTCATTACCAGATCTAAATCACAAGAAATGACAAACTGGATTATTTAGAAAACGTGCCATGCATACCAAGTTCACAGCTAAGCCCTTCGTACTCATCAAAGCCTATACATTAACCATGGTGGCAATGAACTACACATTTTCTTCATTTTTAAAGGCAATTCTTCTATTTTATTGTACGCAAAATTTATTCAACTGTATATTTTAATTTGAAGTATCTTTTATGGAAAACGTGGACTTAAACCCTTCTTCGTCTTTAAAATGATGTTTTCAGCCACAGCTACAATTGAAAAGTAGTTTTTGGTGATTTTTAGACATCCATTGTCATTTTCTACATGATAAGGCTTGAGTTTCAGTGCCTTCATCACTTCTCACTGGGAATACCTCAAAATGGAATGGAAGAAAAGAACATGTAAGTGATTTTTCAATATGTGATCAACACACTCATTCCACTTTCGATTAAATGGCTAGAAAATCATGTGGTAGACGTAATCATGGCCACCATCTTTTGAAGTTGAGAAATCAGAGCGATTTCTCCCCCAAAATTGGCAATGGATAACAACCAGGTGTCTCAAAATCAACACAAGCCAGAGGTGACGAAAAATTTCAAAAGGACAGGAGTCTAAGAACAAAAGGAATCATGGTCTATGAGCCCTTAAAAATAAACCTCTTTGTACATTTCATTCAGCACATGCATATTCATTGTGCTCATCTGTTGGATAAGGTACTTAGGTTTACAAATATAAAGATAAATCATTGTATTACAATAGAATTTGTTTAAAATCAAGATCAAAGTATCAATAGAAACATGGTTACTTCTTAAACAGAATTACTTGCACACGATCTTAAATTCTCTGGTTACATTTTCCACATGAACACTTATGAAAATGTTTCTATGTTTTAAGAAATTGAGGAAGGATTGATGGGATAAATTCATTTTCTGATGTTGAATAAGGTTGGGGGAGTGGGTTGAGCAAGTAGAGCAAGTAGTGGGTGGCTCACTCAAGATTAAGTTTCAGCTCAACGCTTAGCCAAAACCCGAGAGCAAGGAGCTCTCTGTTTGTGAGGGAGAAATTCCGGGAGTAAGCCAAAGAGCTAGATATTAGCTCTCCAGTTTTGTGAGAGGCAGAGCATTCAAGAGTTGTACGAGAGGAGTAAAGAGATGCAAGGAATTAGTTGCAAGATTTGATTGAGGCGAGTGATAAAACGGATTCAGAATGAAAATGGTGAAGTGTGAGGGCAATGGAGTCAGACCCCTATTGGGTCGCTCCTTGGACCGGTCCACTACAATCATGTTCCAATCGGACCACAACCATGCATTTGGGGAGTACAACCCACATAAAGGCACACGATAGAGTGAAACACATGAGAATGCGCAAGTGTCAATCCGGAACACAGTAGAATTATGGGAAACGATAGCGCCACTATCAGTGCGCTACGTGTTAGTAAGAGGAGTATTCGTCGGTGGCGGAATCTCCCTTCAACTTATGAAAAGTTCTTCTAGCGTACATAAAAAACAAGCCTAGAGCAAAAAACAGGAATACCAAGAGGGTTAAATTGCAAGCCAACCAGGAACTAAGAACCTTTACGCAAATGTTGCACTGGTGCTGCGACGTCCGAACTTGGCTAACAAGAATATCACGCCAACACACTGAAAAACATTTCTAGGTCAATTAATAGTTTGCTACTTTGATGTGATACCGCACGTGAGGGTGGATGCCCCAAGCCCAGAGCTTGAAAACAACACCACAAGCCTTTAAAGACCACCAAGAGCCACCACCTGGACGACCAAGCAGAGCAACTAGGCGCTTGCACTGCACTGGAAGTACAAAACTACAGCACCCCTTTGCAAGATCCCCTAGAAGTGCACAAAAAGAGAATTCATCAAGAATCACCTGCTTTTTAGAATCCATCTAGGACTTCCCCATTAGAAGCATGCGACTATAACACCCCACTAGGAGCACCTATCTAGAAGCACTCGCCCTAAGAACTCTGGCCAAGGCACCGCACCAAGAATTCCAAATTGAAAGTTGCCACCGAGGAACGGGGGAGCTCCACAGGATATAGTCAAGGTCGTGCATAGTAACTCCCAGAAGAAAGCAACAAAGAAGCACACACAAAGGGCAAAAAAAGAGGGACGCAAAGGAGAGAGACGGGACATGGGAATGGTTGGATACTAATAGGAGACAATACAACAGTGGACAAGGAGGAAGTTCACGGAAGGACCATCAAGGGATGGATACACGAAGGGAAAACCCATGGTGGAGTCATGAACACAGATGCAGCATATTAGCAGTCATCGAGCACAGGACCAAAGACACGCAATGAGGGAAAGGAGAGCCTCTTTGCAACTGTGAAAGGGTATAAGGACTGGCAATTACAATACTCAAAGCAAAGGCAAGGTGGTGTGGAGACTTTGCATGGAAGTCAGCAAGCTAATTCTTTGCACAGATGAAGCACACAGAGAAATCCACTACGGTGACAACGTCATGCACATAATGATGCTCACTGTTTATGTTCTTGGTGTGACGATGAAGAGCACCAGCATTCTTGATTGCGGCCAATCCACTCTTCTGCCTATTTAGAGGGGCACAGCCGGGTTGGGGAGGCAATGCTTTCTCAAAAGGTAGAGCCACACTGCCCTCGTCACACCACCGCCAAGGGCCATTTACTCAGCCTTTTTAGTGCCCTGAGTGACACATAATTGTTTGGTGCTATGTCAAGAAATGGTATCAGCCCCAAGAAGAAAGGCAAAACCGCTACGACTGTGAGCGTCCGAATCTTTAGTCCATATCAGCGTAACCCTCCAAGAGTAGCATGTCAGACCAGGCCTGGAAGATAAGGTCGGCTTGGGAAAAGCCAAGAGAGTAGCGCAAGACATAAAGGTTTGCATGAAGGTGAGCCATGTGAAGCTCATGGGCATCATTTGTGAGGACATTCACTGCAAAGGTGGTGCCAGCCAGCTATGTGAGTGCACCTTCGATGGATTGGAAGGTTATGATGGACTCCAACGCACCCAATTATGTGTTGTGGGCCATACAGAGCACGAACTGGGTGGTAGGTTGCATGGGCAAGGAGGCATCACTGAGGGGGTGGGAGAAGGTTATCAACGAAGGAGAAGCACTCGGCCAAGGTCTAGAAATAATGCTCTTGATGGACAAATAGATTTCTAGGGAGGCGCTCAATCTGCATCCCCAAGATCATGGTTGCGAGGCCAAGGTTCTTCATGCAGTACACCGCGAAGAGGAGGTCCGTTGCCTTGGAGATCCTAGAGGTATAGGGAGAGGTGATAAGGAGGTCATCCACACACACCCATGTGAAAGTAGGCATGAGAGCCTTCAGACCAATAAAGAGTGAAGCATCGGAGTGACTAGGATGGAAACTACCACAGTCAAGGCTAGATGAGGGTTCTTCGTTCCAAAAACAAGGAGATTGGTGGATACTATAGAGCACTCGATGTAGTCAGAAAACCCTCCTTGTACCATTAGAGAAGCAAGGAGGCTGGACCATTTATAGCTCTTCCTCAAGACAGCGGTGGAGAAATGCGTTGTTGACATCCATCCGGTGAAGCTCCCACTAAAAGTGAGCACCAACAAAAATGACGGTGCGACTCGTCGTAAATTAGCCATAGGTGTTAGCATAGTCAATTCGCGTTACCTGAGAGTAGCCCTTGGCCATGAGATGAGCCTTCTACCGGTCACGAGTACATGAGGCAGTGAACTTCTTTCACAAAACCCACTTGGCCTCGATCGTTGTGCAACTGGGAGTAAGGTTAGCGATTTCGATGATTCCATGCTTGGCCAAAGTGGTGACCTCAAGAACAAAATCCGAATGCCACGCCGGAGCATCCGGATGAGCAAGAGCCTCTGCAAAGGTGAGAGTATTAGATAGGGACATGGCAAAAGTCCAGATGAAGATGTGGACGAGGTTGACATGCCCACAAGGGCGCGGGAAACAAATGCCGGTGCGATGACAAAGCGATGTGTGTTACATGAATCGTGGGCATGGCAAAAGTCCAAATGAAAGAAGTGGCAACCATGAATGAGACCCGTATGAAAGGTGTAAGGTTGGAGAACGTGAGGTGGAGGGGCTAGACCCATACAAGAGTGCGCAGGTGGGGAGGGAGGGGGAGAAGCAGAGATCACAAGAGAAGGGGGGAAGGGAGAAGAGAGGTGGAAGAGTAGCTCAGACGATACGACAACTGCACCAAGCAAGCAAGGGAGCAAAAAAGGGGAAGGTGGGGTAGCGACAAAGAAGAAAGCACAAAGAGGCATAGGGGAGGCTCAGGGATGTGAGGGAGGTGAAGACGTAGAGATTGAAGAAAGAGAAGAGACTAAGGGAGAATCGATTGGAGCGCATGGCGCGATAGGGGAGGGAAGGTGGGGAAATGGAAGAAGGAACAAAAAAGGGTGCCAATGGTGCAAGAGTGCGTGCGGGATGAGACATGTGAAAAGGGAGGGGTATTGTCCAAGATGGAATAAGGGTGCAAGGATGTAGACGTGAGAAGGATGGAGGAGGGTACATAGATGGAAGGGAGGGGAGGGGGGGAGGAAGAGAGGACGAGCCCAAGTAGCATGCGTGCGCATCTATGACAAGAACCAAGAGGGGGGCATTAGAAGAGATTCCGGACTATGGACAGTTGGCCGTAGGGGAAATGTAGAAGAGAGGAGAGCGGGTGGAGAAGGGGACAGAAAGAGAGAAGAAAGAAGGTGGGAAGGGTCACCTGATGAAGGATCACAAGAAGAGGAAGGAAGGCACAGGGGTTGGAAGAGAAGGTGACTGGTGGTGAGGACTGAGGGGTTGGCAGTATAGCAACAAGAACGGGATTACTCATGAGACCGTCATGGGAAGATGTTCGTAGAGGGATGTCCACGAGGAAATTGTCAACAGAGAGGTGGATAGGATCTGCGCAGCGACTAGGGAAAGAAGCACTGAGGGATTCCATAGCCTGGGTAGCAGTCAGCGCAGGAGGTACCTGGGGAGGGGAAGGAGGAAATCTAAGACGGGGTATGGCAAGAGGGGAGGGGGAGGAAAAATAGATGGTGGACTGTCGTACTAATGGGAGGAGGCCAAAGGAGGTGGAGGAAGAGAGGGAGGTGCGGAAGTCCAAATAGGTGAAGAGTGGGGAAGTGGGATGGAAGGTGAGGCAGATGCCACTACACCAAATGAAAGCGAAGGGGAGATGCACATGGGAGCGGGCCCTCTCCTGAGGTGGGGGCAGGTGGGCGAAAGGGAGAAGAGGCCATAGGACGGGATGGTATGGTAGAAAAAGGGGTCTAGAGGGACACAAGATTGGGAGGACGGAGTGAGAGGATGACGCTAGAACAGACGATGGCACAACAAAGGTAGGAATAGGAGCAGAGGTGTGTGGATGCAGGGGATGCAATGACGGGGGTATCGAGGGGGGAGAAGAAGGGGAAGGACCACGAATGACCACAAGACCATCAGAGGTGTATGTCTTGGCAGAGGTGAAAGGTTGGAGACGATGGTCTACATGAAAGGTTACATAAGGCATCTGCTCAAAGAAGCAAGCGTGACAGGACTGTGTGTGGCAGAGGGCAATGGCATCCTAAAAACGGTCTACACGAGAGTGAGGGGCGACCCAAAGGGTGACGCACACGCAGCCAGGCGGATCAAGCTTACCAAATTGGGAAGGGGATCAAGGTATATTGTCGCCATGGTGCCTCGGACCACAGCCAGAATAAGGTCGGTGCGTTAACCAAAGAAGAGCTTAAATGGGACAGTGTCACGGGCAAGAGGTCCATGTTCGATCCTGTTTCAAACCCATGTGCAATTACAAGCCACCTATGACCACGAACAGCAACCCTTATCAAGGAAGATAGCCTCAACCATCATCGTGCGCATACCCTAATAAAGCAAGAAATTCTATCACACAACGAACCAATTCTTTTGCGGAGAATACGTGGTAGAGGTTTCATGAACCACACACTCATGGGCAGAGAATGACCCGGTGTCATTCAAGAACTTGCCACTCCGGTCACACTAAATGCAGAGCAAGTGGTGACAACTCTGTCCCTTAGCGGATGCGTATGAGGACTAAATGGTCTGAGCGGCAACACTATTTGCTTCCAGAAAGAAGACCCAATTGAAGGAAGAGTAATCAGAAATCAGAGTAATGACAAATGTGGTATGCTCAGCAAAAGACGGATCCTTTAGAGGGCAAAGGATGTCAGTGTGGACAAGCTCTAAGGAAGCAGATGCACGCGAGGGGGAGGAGGGAAAGGGAAGGTGATGCATCTTGCCGACCGCACAAAAGGTGCCATGAAAAGCACAAGGATCTAAAAACAACAGATCCAAGAGGATATCAACGGAAGGGTGATGAGGTGAGAAGAAACAGTAGGGAAAGGAAGATGGGGAAAGGGATGATGGATGATGTGCAGATGAGCAGATTTAAAGGGAGTGACAAGAGCAATTGTATTAGCCACATGCGTAGAAACAGAGTGCAAAAGAAGAACCTGATATAAACCCCGGCCAGGTGGTGGACAACCATGGAGGAAAACACAACACTAGCGCATTCAGTGGTGGTGAAAAGACCTAAGGCATAGGTGGTGGACAAGCTGCTGTTGATAAAAGTAGAATTAGATCAAAGGGAAAACTCAAGATTAGGGACGTAATTAAATGAGGACAAGAAGAGCAAACCGACCGAGGAGATGAGGCGGATGGTACAAATACTGAGAATGGGGAATGGGGCAGCATCACCTATGTACATTGAGGTGATCATAGAAATTGGACAAAAGGACGTAAACAACTCACAAACGTGGCATATGTGGGCAGCCGCGTCACCATCGGTCACCTTAGATGGGGACAGGACGTGCTCGGGTCGTGCCCCCATCTTGGGTGATCGATGGTGACATAGGAGAGGAACACATGGGGGAGGGTGTGCAGGGAGAGGCGGTACAAGAGATAGGGACAAAAAGTGAATCAAACAAAGGAGACACAACACCGAGCCAAGAACACCCATAGCAAGAACACGATGGATGAGGGTGATGATCGAATTCTCCATAATGGAAGGAACGGCTACAGAGAGGGGTGGTGGATAGATGGTGGCGGCTATCCGAGGGACCCTACAGTGTGCACATGGCAGTGAATTGCCTAGCGTATGCATGACCACGGGGGAGGACACACTTACATGTGATGCACTGACAAAGATCACAAACAAGGGGAAGGGGACATGTATTATTACGATGTCTTATAACCTCACAGTTCGAGCGGGTGGATTGACAAGCACCACCACCGCCAGCGCAGTAAGGCTTCCCCCAGAGTAGGGAGATGACTGGGTAGAGCATCGAAGAGGACAGGCTCATGCGGAGCACACACAGGCTGCGAGATGGCTTGGAAGGAGCGAAGACCGTGGAGCAGCACCGTTCAGACCGCATGAGGTTTCTTGTACACGTTCTGAGGAGTAAGAGCAAGGGGAAAGGAATTGAGGCCCCCAGAACGAGGAGACCCAAGACTAGCAACGATGGATGTGACAAATGCCCAATTTATCAAGGAGGCTCTATCAGTGAGATACTGAGCGCAACCTAGGTAGGCACCCAAGGACTCGTAAGGATGACATCGGAGAGTGTGAAGATCACCAAGAAGGGAGGCAAAAGAGGAAAAGGAGTGAAAAGTGTTAATAGCAAGTAGAGCAGACCTTGCCTCATGAGGTCAAACAAGAAGGGCAGAGGTTTGCACAAACTAATCGAGTTGGCAAAGAGCAACAATAGGGACAGTGGAGCACAGGAGGTGAAAGGTGATTGAGCTACAATCAAGGTGAGCAAGGGGAGTTTTAGGAGAAGGATCATGGTACCACCAAAGGCCATACATATGGGCCCAGGATAAGAAACATAAGGACCAGTTGCTAAACGTGGTGCTGTAGATGTACCCAAGAGCAAGAGTCAAGAGCTTGGGTGAATTGGGAAGGGGCTAGAGACTTCCCAAACAAGGTGAAAAACAGCGAGAGTCATGGCATCAAAGCAAGCTTTTGTATGGAAAAGGGTACCAACTGGGTCACCGGAGCGACATGCATGAACATGGACGGTGCCACCGGCCGAGATGGCACCACTTGCAAAGACGTCACCACCAAGACGGGGCCACCGGTAGGGATGGTGCCACCAGCAAGAATGGCTCCACTAGCGATAACAGCACCACTTGCGGAGAAGGCACCATTGACGGAAGGGACACCACCAGTGGCTACAATGCCACATGGTATAGTGTTAATGTTGGCAAGGGAAGTGACATAGCAAACACCGGCAGCGAAAGCACCACTAGAGGTGATGGCACCGTCCACGGCACCAAGGCTACGAGGAGCATCAAGGCCGCCAACACCAGGGCCAAAAACGCTGAATGATCAAGTGGGAGAAGCCAGGGCAACAGGAGGAAAGAAGAGGGGAACAAGAGAGAGTTGTACCGTGAGGGAGGAGGGGTAGGTCATGGGAGCGAGAGCAAGGAGAGAAGGGGACGAGAGGAGGGGGTGTGGGAAGGAGAGAGGATTTAGGGCAGAGTGGGGTTAAGGAGAGTAAAGAAATTAAGGAAGAATGGACAACAGCACACAAGAGGGATAAGGTGAAGAAGAGGGAGAGAGAGGGAAAGGGAGAGGTGGAGCAGAGAGAGAGAGAGAGAGAGAGAGAGAGAGAGAGAGAGAGAGAGAGAGAGAGAGAGAGAGAGAGAGAGAGAGAGAGGGAGAGAGAGAGAGCGAGAGAGAGCAGAGA
>SZWC01011912.1:52100-79109 GCA_023375785.1 Penium margaritaceum
GGGGGTTCAATCCACAGGTTTGCGCTTTGCGCGATGAGCTTGAGCGAGCTCGCTGCTCGCTCGCTCGCTTCCGCTCTCTCCTCCCCCTCTACGCTTTACACCTCTGTTCATTGGGACTGTCATCCGTCGCGACTAAAAACCCAACCACGCACTCTGCGATCTATGGCTCACTGTGAGAGTAGTCTCTCTTGAATCCTCCTCTCCACATCTCGCTACTCTTCACTTTTGACAACTCACAAGCACACAATGTCGCGGCGCACGTTGGGTGACGCACGCGGCAATGTCTGTTTGTTCTGAAACCGCACAGGCGGTGTTGCGTTTGGATGCCTCTACGCACAGGCATCCAAACGCAACACCGCCTGAACCTACGGATGTAGAATCTTGAGCTGGGTTCTACTACTAGTCATACACAAGAGTCCGGGATCAAT
Source organism: Penium margaritaceum (assembly GCA_023375785.1). Classification (NCBI taxonomy): domain Eukaryota; kingdom Viridiplantae; phylum Streptophyta; class Zygnematophyceae; order Desmidiales; family Peniaceae; genus Penium; species Penium margaritaceum. Next base: position 52,529 of record SZWC01011912.1, read on the forward strand.
CGGTGGACGGACAATACAAAACATGCAAATCTAGCTTTAGAGCCAATCATTGAGACACCTCTAGCGTATGAAGAAAAACCGAAGAGCACCCCAGCAAGCACTTGCGACATGGCAATTATGTGGCAGTTGCTGGTGGGTGGATCTACAACGCGTCGGTGCTCTGGAGCCAGCAGTGTCCGCATCAAGGATGTGCACGAGCATGGACACGAGCGAATGGTCACGTTAAGTTGTACAAACAAACAGGATGACTCACATCACAACACTCCCCTATGACCCGATGGTACGCATGTCCAGACACGTGCAGCACTGACACAAGTGCGCAACGAGATGCTCAATGGTCCATGGTCACACACCCAATTCTCGGCCACTCTCACGCAAGAAGCGAAGCCCAACAGAACAAATGGTCACTGTGAACATTCCGCGCGCCTCTGCCTTGGTCTTGAAGTTAGCGCGTTGCATTTCAGTGTTGACCTAGATGACCGAGATCACCAGATGCTCCACAAGAGTATGCACAAAGTGCTGCTCAACAGTTATGTGCTTTGTGCATGCATGAAACACACCAGAGTTATCTGCAATGGCAAGAGCACTCTATTTGCCACAACGAAGAATGAGGCAAGGCATAGACTCTTGCAATGCAGGAAACAAATGTTGTAGCCACACCACCTTAGCATCCCGAGCCCTCAGTACAACATACTCAGCCTCCGATAAGCCACATGCAATACAACCCTACTTGCCGCTACATCGGTGCTGCCCAGCAAGAATACCCAGCCTATCTGGCTGTGCCAATCAGGGCTCCATGCCTAGTCACTGTCTGTGTAGCCATCCACCACCATCAAACACTACTATCGAAAGCAGAGTTCAAGGTACGGAGTGGAAACCACGTACCATACTACTTGCGCATTCTCATGAAGGGCTCTCGCCCGAGGACAGTGCGAGAACTGTGCATGGAGGTTGATGGCAAATGCCATATTGAGTCGTGTGGTAATGGCCAAGCATATCAGAGAGCCAATGAGTTGCAAGTATAGGGTCACATCCATTGTCTCCCCTAGCTCTTTTAAATCATCAACCTTTAGAGAATCTTGCCTGTTAAGTGTGATGGGGTGGAGGCTGTTGGAAGTGCACCAAGGAGGTCAACAAACCACTCCCCCACAACGCTAGCGTGATGTGGGTGATGCAACAAGAGTGTCCGCCGCTGATGATCACGTACAATTTTCATCCTGAGAAACATAGCTGCAGGACCAAGGTGCTTTATCCTACAGGCAGTTTGAAGGACTGCCTCGGCCTCATTCACGACCTATATCAAGGGGGACGCAATGAAGAGGTCTTCTACATAGACCAGGATGGTAGTGAAGCTCCCAGCGGTACGTCTCAGAAAGAGAGACAGGTCGGCGTCACTCTGCACAAACCAGGCACATGTCAGTGCGCCATTGATCTCTTGGTTTCAACACTTGGGTGATTATTTCAAGCCGTATAAGGCCTTGCGCAAGCGCCAGACCTTGTCACCAACCTCGGAACCAGGTGGTTGGATCATGTAAATCTTCTCTTCTAAGGTGCCATGGAGGAAGCCGTTGTTTACATCCATGTGGTGCAGCTCCCAATCGTGGTGAGCAACAACCCCGAACTGAGCTCAAGCGGTGGTCATGCGGCCAACGGGTGCAAAGGTGTCACTGAAGTTTATACCTTCAACCTGTAAAAACCCCTTGGCCGTCAAGCGAGCCTTGTAGCGATCCAGTGTGCCATCAGGCTTCAACTTCTTGAAAAATACCCTCTTGGCCTGTACAGCCTTCCGCCTAGGCGAGAGGTCGACAAGCTCATAGACACTGTGCTCACGGATTTTTCTCAGCTCATCCTCACAAGCAGCATGTCACAACTCTTCATCTTGAGCGGAGAGTGCCTCGTTCAATGTTCCTGGATCAGGCGTCGTGGAGGGAGAGCTTCGGGTGACAGAGACACATGTCTCCAGACTCGGTTGGACCACGAGAAGGTCAGCTGCGACATTGCAAGCAATCGAGAACTCTCGATAGACCAGCTGATGACCGATCAGGCTCGTTGGGCGCACCTCAGTGTATTCTGCCTAGACACTCAAGCCAAGGGCCTTTGTCCCAGGCTCGCCACTCTGAACACTGAGTAGAGTGTCTATGTGCCGAATCAACTGTCCACTGAGCCCTGGAAGCCAGTGGTTGAAAGACGACCACCGGGCTCACGGGAGAAGCGCTAAGCTGGCTTTGTAGCAATGGGCTGGTTCACAGCCACAGGGACTACAGGCTCAAAAGCAAGGGGAGTATGCAGGACAATCATGGAAAGGTGCAGGCTCACGCGTCGAGGAAGCACGTATAGGAACATAACCGAGTGTGACTGAGGAGACTGCCACAGGCACGAGACGAGGTGTGCCGAAAGGGACTGACATTAGCACGAGAGCAAGTGTGCTAGAAAGAAGGGACTGACACTGGCATGAGAGCAAGTGTACCAGAAGGGACCGATAGTGGCATGGAAGCAAGTGTGCCAGAATGGAGTGAGACATGCACGCGAGCAGGTGTTCCAGAAGGGACTAAAAGTGGCACAAGAGCAGGTGTGCCATAATGGACTGAGAGTGGAACGCGAGTAGGTGTGCCAAAAGGGGCTGACATTGGCACGGGAGCAGGTATGCCAAAGGAGACTGACACAGGCACAGAAGTAGGTGTGCTACAAGGAGTCGGCGAGGCCACTGGACCGACAACCATAATGGCAGGATCGTCATCAACTGGAGACTGGACCATAGGTGAGGATTTCCGGACGGACCCATCCATAGGTATAAACTCCCCCATCCGCCACACACGTGAGAACGTGGTCTGTGGTCAGTGACAAAATGCCGGATAGGTCGCGGTAGGTGAGAGCCTCAAGGAAAAGAGCATCTCGAGACTCCATGATGTGATGATGAGCGGGCTCCTAAAAGCGCCAGGCCTTCAACTGCGAGGAATTACCAAGGAAGGTACACATGCAACCGTGACGGAAGGCCTTGGACCCGTGCTGGTCCTCCGTGTACCAAACGTAGGCCAGGGAGCCCAGAACGCGAGCAAGACGGAGGTTGGCGAGATGGCAAAATCACAACTCATAGGACGTGTCTTGGTCCAAAAGAGGACCGTGTGGTAAGCGGTTCCACACCCACGTCATGTAGGAAAGTCCCTCAAAGGCAAAGGACTCAGGAACACCGCACTCAGACCGCATCACACGGACCACATCCTCCATTGTACGGTTCCGGCACTCAGACACGCAGTTCTGCTTTGGTGTAGCACGGGCAGAGAGCTGGTGAAAAATACCGCGATTAGCAAAGAGGGTGTCCATCTTGCCTAAGAACTCACCACCACGATCCAAGCAGAGCGTGTGGAAGTTCTGACAAGACTGGCGCTCAGCCATCACTAGCCACAGGAAAAATGCCAAGGCGGCATTGCTCTTGTGGCGGAGGCTGTAGACCTACCTTATCCAGGTAAAGTCATCAGTCAGGGTGAGGACAAAGCACCCCCGTTTTGAGAGTCTCGACAGGGAGGGGACTTAGAATATGCGAGTGGACAAACTCAAGCAGACGTAGTGCCCGGGAAGTGAAGTCAAGGTAAGTACACTGATGCATCTTACCTCAAGTGCAAAAGAGACAATTGGTCTTGGGCGGCTTCTTGAACGAAGCCGTATCAAGACTGAGGGCTTGCTGAGTCCAAATGATCTTGGACACAGTGTCCCAGCTCACATGGCAAAGGCGGCAATGCAGCCAACGTTTGTGTTCTGGAGAAAGAACACCAGTGACAAACACACCTGTAGATGCGGAGGAAGGAGAGGAGGTAGAGGAAATGGAGAGGGACGCACAGTACATATCATCAACAAATGAGGCAAGAAGAAGAACAAGAGAGTCAGCGGAGTCCTCAACAGAGAGACCCATCCTGGTATAATCATGAACACAGAGCAAGCTCAGCTTGAGAGCAAGAAAAAAAAAGCAAATCGGAAATGTACAAGGGGCAAGACAGACCATCAAAGCCCACCACCCCAACACCTTGGACAGGTAATGACTAACCAAATCCTGTGCAAATGGACCAAACTGATGCAACAAGACCGAGCACCACGACGTCACTACGATGACAGGTCATATGGTGGGTGGCTCCAGAGTAATGATCCAAGTGCCACTCGCCTCACGACTTACCTTCAACACAGAGCACTCTACCTCTGCTGGACGCTCAGCAGAGGACTTGGAACAGCGACAGACAGCACAAATTTGTGATTCGTCAAACCAGTCAGTACTATCAGGTTTATTGTCATCACGAGCTGACTCATCTCCCCCACAAACACCATCATGGGAAACGAGCACAATAGGACAAGCTGATTGTGGACCACCAAGCTGTGACAACATGCTAACACCTCCTTGAGTACAAAGTGCCAGGGTTGGCAAAGCATTGCAATCAAGCAATCCCGGGGTTCCTCATCACCGCTGCCATATGGAGAAGTGACGTTTGCTATTGTTGTAGTCAGGACGTGATGTGTCTGTGTGTCACTGAAAGACATCTGCTGTGTGTGTGCCGCCTAGAGGCCGCACATAATGCTAGTCCACTCAATAGGCTACTGGTAGTCTGTGTAGCAGTGAATAATCTTATGGTTGTAGCATTGGACAGATCGTCCATTGCTGTTGCTTGCTGGGTGTTGCTGTTGCTCCTGCCACTCCTTGCTAAGTTTATGCTTTTCCTTCTTTCCTTGTGCGGTCGCTGTAATGTCCTGAGCCTGGTGGCTTGAGGTAGAGGGTGGTGAGGGGGAAAAATAGAAGTGGGACTTGTAAACTTGGACAAAGGGATCAAAGGAGTCGGGGTCACTACTGCGACAAGCGGACTCAGCTGATTGGCGGCAAAAACCTCATAAGCTGATTTCGACTAGAGAAAGTAGCGGTGAGCATAAGGAAGCAGCTGAAGTGACTCGGACAACTCGGAGAGGGCCACTTGGTCGAAGCCTATGAAGAGATCCACCTGGTTAAGATGCGCCTCCATCATGATGGTGTTGAGAGCCCACAGCTGCGTCTCGCCACCACTCCCAAGGCGTTCATAAAGACGCATGGTACGTTACCAATAGTCAGCTGCAAGCTCTGTGGGATCTTGACGAAGGGAGTAGAACTCACTCAGGCGAGCCGCCCTTGTGGCGTGGGTCTCCACAGCATGCAGTGTCAGAGCCAATTCCCAGCCCTAGTGTGGGTCTGCTCCAATGTTGGTCCCACGATCCCCAAGGAAGGGGCAAAAATTGACTATGGTCTCCAGTGGAATGGTGTAGAGAAGACTGCAAATGGTTCTTGCTGCTATCTCGACCTGGTGAGCATCGCATTTGTAATACTGGCTCAGGTAGTGAGTCCAAACACCCTCAGAGTCGGCCCACACCTGAAACATGGTCTCTTAACGCTTGAAGCCCTCTTCGCTGTCGTAGCATGGTGGAGGTAGGTGCAAGAAACACCAAGCGCCTGGCTAGGGAGATGCGCAAAGTCTCATAACCTGGTGTTTGTCAAATGGAATCTTGTGCCCGCTATGGATGGCGGGATAATCCACTGCCAGTGATCCGAGTTTGTCTCCAACGAGCTCCAAATGCACCATGGCCATTGATGAAGTGACCAGAGGGACCTCATTGACCTGAGTGAATTTCTCCTTGACTTCTGGGCAAGGAAAGGCGCTCCGATGGGTCATCGTCAAAGCGCCTTTTGTTTCCTAGTGTGCAAGGCAAGGTGGCCGGCTTTACCAAGGCTTACTTCGACGGCTGTAGCAAGGGCTCTACTACCCCAATTTGGGCATGCTTGGATGCATTGGAAGGCTTAGATCACAGGCTATAAGGATCTCATGTAAGATCACTTTCCTAAGTCACAAAATACATGTTTCAATTCAGTTCTACTGAATGCAATGTGTCATTGCCCACTCACATCCATGATCTTTGTGCTCCACACTCTTCACCAAAGGTGTCCATTGGCTTCTCCAGACATTGGTAGCATACATCATTGAGAGCTAGGCATCCTTGAGGATGCCTCCACGTCCACTACTATCAACAAAGGGTTATGGACCCATGTGCCTAGAATGACCCTCGCTGTACAACTTTCACGCTACTGTCGCGTGCCATGACAGTGACTGAGCAAGAGAGCATTGGCTCCGTCTTGAAATTCAACGAGATTGGTTTCCACTTGTGGAGGTGGCAGTTTGAGGTCTACATCGATGACAAGGGCCTGCTTGATCTGGTCATGGGTGAAGAAAAAGTCCGTGCAGCAACCGCAATGCCGGAGGAAGTGGACAAGTATTAGAAGCGCAAAAAGAAGGCACTTGCCTTGTTAGTGGTAGCACTAGCTCTGATGCAACGTGTACTTATTCAAGGATACACAAAGGCCACGGAGGCCTGGAAGAAACTCTTTTCCATCTACTGGTCTGAAAACCTTGCTAACAAGCTATCTTCCTTGAAGAGGCTCATTAATGGAACCAATGAAGGCAAGGACATCATGGAGATCCTGCAGTAGATCGAGTTCCTTACTGCCAAGTGCGTAACCACTGGATAGAAGTTTGATCCTCACCTGCAAGCCATGATCCTCATCCTGGCCTTGCCCGACAGTTTGAGTCCCATGATCACCATCGTATGGTGATCGAGTACTCGAAGGTGGCTGAGTACATCCACAATGAATGGATGCAGCATAGTGGGAGAGAGAGCGGGGAAACATTAAGTTCTACCTATGGCGTCCGTCCTCGAGGTGGACAAGTAGCAAAGATGGGGAAGAGTGCCAAGTAGGGCACCAAGAAAGGTGACAAGAAGGGGGAGTGCTACGCCTGTGGCAAAGAAGGCCACTACACACACAATTGCCCTAATAGGAAGTCAGACCAGCCAGGGAAAGTTGGAAAGAAGGATGGCCATGCAATGATGTCGAAGGAGTTCGCCAACTTGATACATCCGGGAATCTCCGTGATTGACTCCGGATCGGGCCGCCACACGCAATGGAAGTGGCCGGCATTTGTCACCTATGGTGCCTCAGAGTGGCGCATGACGGTGGCCAATGGAGAAATAGAGTTTGCTGCCAGTGAAGGCAACGTTTGCATCAAGGTGGATGTGGACAAAGAAGCTGTCATGAGCACAATTCACGACATGCTCCATATGGCCAGCTTTGGGGAAAATCTGCTATCAGTGAGCTTCCTTATGGACAAGGAGCTCAAGGTGCTCTTCAACAAGAAAGAGGCCGTCATCCGGAAGGAAGGGGATGGAAAGGTGATTGCACGTGGGAAGCGAGAGGATGACTTGTACGTGCTCCGTGCAACGATCCTTGGCAGCCGGGCGGAGTTCAACGTCGCCCACCCTACAAAGAAGGATGATGGAGACCTGGACCTGTGGCACCGCCGCTTGTGTCACATCGCTCCCTCATCTGTGAAGGACATGGCAAAAAAGGAATTGGTGCGGGGTCTTGGTGTCAAGAGCCTCAAAACAGCCAAGAATGCCGTGTGCGAGCCGTACGTGGTCGGCAAGGAAACACGACAACCATTTGATAGCAAAGGGACACGTGCATCGGCAAAGTTGGAGGTGGTGCACACAGATGTGTGTGGACCATTTGAGAGCTCCATCGGGGGTGCTTGCTACTTCATGACCTTCATAGAAGATCACAGCCGCAAGCTCTACCTCTACATCATTAAGAGAAAGTACGACGTCCAATCGTGCACAGGAGTTTGTGGCCGTAGTGGAGCGGCAAACACAGTTGAAGGTGAAGGCGTTCTAGAGTGACAATAGTGGTGAGTAGTAGGGCTGCTCAGCATGGATAAAGAGCAAGGGGATCGCATGGCAGCAGAGTATGCCAAATTTTTTTTAGTAGAACAATGTCGCCAAGAGGGTGAGCCGCACCATCCTCAACATGGTCTGGTCCATGTTGAACGATGCCGGCCTCGGGTAGCGGTATTTGGGCGAGGTGGCACGGATAGCAGCGTACATCATGAACCTGACACCGATGAAGTCACTAAAAGACGCTGATTCCAAGGTGTAGAAGACGCCACAAGAGGTGTGGAGCGGGAGGAAGCCAACTGTGGATTACCTCCACACATTTGGCTGCATTGCACATGTAGTTGTGCAGGCATGGTAGAAGCGGGGCAAGCTGGACCCGCGGTCTCACCGATGCATCTTCGTCGGGTACAAGAGTGGGAGCAAGGTGTACCGGCTCTTCGACCCGTAGATGTAGCAGATCTTGAAGAGTCACAATGTCACGTTCGACAAGGACAGGCATTCGACAGACAAGGATACAGGTCTCTCCATGCATGGGGAGTGGCTGCCACTCCTCGAGGGGGAAACACCAGATAACCCAAAAAAGTGTGAGGTCCGAGCAGCTCCCACCAACGGGAACCATCCAGAGGATTGAGGAGTGGCTGATTTGCATTCAGCCAAGTTGGACAATGAGTCCGAAGCAACAGAAGCAGTTGGGCTAAATGAGGAGGCCGAGAGTGAGCCCACATCTCCACAGTCCCTGAGAGAGGGGGAGCAGGCCAGCGGTGTGAGTAGCACCATGAGAGGATAGCAGCAGCAGTAGCCTCAACAACAACAGCCTCGGAGAAGTGTTTGCGCAAGGAGGATGGCAAAACTGAAAATCTCTTTGCGATTATAATGCGACTTGTCTTGCCTCATTTGGTGAAGTAGGGAGTGCAAAATGTCCAAGTTTCTTTAGCCACGGAGTTTGGACAACCAAAAAAACACCTAGTGTCGAGCTGCAACATTGAACAGCTCGAGCGGGTGAGTCTCACTACTCGAGGCTCACCCGTCAGCCGACGAGCAAAGCTCGCCAGCCCATCCACCTTGAGCGAGGGAGAAAAGCCCTCGTGGTCCGCAAAATGACCGACTAGGTTGCACCATGCCTCTCACAACAAACCAGGACAACGTCACAAACAAAACAAGGACACATCTAGGTTTCTCGAGCCTACTTGCAGCTCTGACAACAAATCAAGAGAGAGACAAGTGTAGGTCTCCAAAAGCAAAGTAACTAGAGGCCACGTGAGAGGTGATGGAGTTGGGGCAGTGCTGCTAGAGGGGAGAAGAGCGCACGAGTGCCGCCGGATGGATTGGAGTGTTGGTGTAACATGGCGTGGAAACCTTGTGTGCTTTCCCTCCATTCTCTTGGTCAGCATGCCCTACGCACTCAGGTTTCCACAGGAGGGAAAAACATGTACAGAAGGATTAACATGCCTCCTTGGATGTGAGTACGGCAGGGATGCAGCCAATGTGTGAGAGATGGAGATGGAGGGCAGGAGAGGAGCCTTGGTGAGAAAGTCGGCCAGCTGTGCATCTCCACTGATGGGACGAACTTGCACAATTTGTGCTTCGACTGCCTCATGCACAAAATGATGTTCTACGCTGATATGCTTTGTGCAAGGATACAACACACCATCACTCACACCAATGCGTCCTGTGGCAAAGCTGTCACTGTGAAGTGCCACAGCATGGATCTGCGGCCCTATTTCCTCAAGCAATTGTTCCAGCCAGATGCATTCACATGCAGCCTCACCCAATGCCATGTATTCAGCTTCAGCCACATTACGTGCTACACATGACTTCTTAGTACTTCACCCTGACATAGATGTACCCCACACACAAAACATGTAGCCAACCCAACTGCGCGTCCCACGATCATGCACGTAGTCACTGTCACAACACCCATCCAACAGGGGACTGGCTGAAGGGGCAAAGACCAGGCCAAGCTCAGCTATGTCCATCGCGTAGCAAAGCAGCTTCAGTGATGCTTGCAGATGTGTGCTGCGCGGATGTTGGCTGAACTGTGCAAGCACATTGATGGTGCAAGAGATGTCTAAATGTGGTATAGATGCAAGGTATGACAGGCTGCCAGTGATTTTCCTCTCCAGTGTGGGATCACGGTCCAGTCTGTAGTCTGTGGTGTTCGCATCCAACAAGTGTGTGTACACGTTTGGGCTCAGTAGTGAGTGTTGTTGCGGCAGGTGCTGTACCTAGTGTTAATAGAGTGAGGTGTGCAATGAACCATCCTTGATGCAGGGTGAGTGTGCATGTAGTTCTGCCCCTTATGATTTTCATGCCCAAGAAATTTGTTGCCTCACCCAAATCGGTCATGCTCTAGTGCGCAGTGAGCAACATCTTTGCTTCTGTGATGAGAGAGAGAGAGGGGGGGGGGGGGGGGGTGAGAAAACAAGCAGACCATCCACATACACTAACAACGCAACTAGAAGATCATGATCCCATCGCAAGAAGAGTGAGGGACCACTTAGACTTTGGATGAACCCTCCTGATTTGAGCGTGCACCAAATCTCTTTGTTCCAACATCGTGGGGCTTGCTTGAGCCCGTAAAGGGCTTTGAGTAGCAGGCACACACGGTCTGTACCATCATCAAAACCCTCCGTTTGCTTGATGTACAGTTCTTCTTCTAGTGGGACATTGAAGAAGGCAATTTTCCACACCCAATTGATGTATCTCATAGTCTTTGTGTGCTGCAACAACCAACAATTCTTGGCTAGTTCCGTACTTCCCAACAAAGACATAGGTATCTTTGAAATCCTGTCTGGGTATTTGATGAAAGCCCTTAGCAACCAGCCTGGCTTTGTTCTTGTCAATTAACTCTGCCAGGTTCCTTTTGAGCTTGTGTACCCACTTGACATCAATGGCTTTACGCCCAGGTGGCAAAGGAACAAGTTGACATACACCTTGATCTAAAAGGATGTTCAACTCGGCGGCCATGGCCTTGTTCCACTCGGCAGCATCGGTGTGTCCCCTTGCCTCAGCAAGTGTCTGGGATTTAACCGTGGTGTGATCAAAGTTCATTGGACTAGCTGTGTGGTGGAGTTTTCTATAGTTCACACGAGGGACGTTACACAAGGAACGTCGCGCCGGTTGGGGCTGTGGTGTTCTCACGTCCTTTGTGCTGATGGGAGACGGTTGGATGTTCAATCCAGGTGGAGTGTGTGGAGCACTGGAGTCTGTACTCAGTAGGTCAGTGGGTGTCAGTAGGTCTGTGGGAACAGGTGATGGCACTTCATTGTTCTATTTGGGGTCCCTGCTCCATGAGGGAGCTTGTGGCGCATGAGGGACAAACACAGGCACACTCACATAGTCTGGGTATTGTTCAGGACTGGTGATATGTGGGACGTGGCGCAAGGTGCGGAATTGTTTTTAGGGCATGTGCTCCAAGAAGAAGCATCCCTACTTTCAAGGAAACTGTGGTTCATGGGATCCCAGAATCACCATGCCTTGGATGCATGTGAAACCCCGACAAAGACGCACCAGCGTCCTCGTGTGCTCAATTTTTTGCTGCGCAAACCAGACGCAGGCCATGGTGCCTCTCACTCTCGCATTTCTCAAGTCAGCATTTTCCTTGAAACATCGCTCCCATGGTGTTACTGACTTTGGTAGAGGCCCTTGGGGCACCCTATTCCACACCCACGTAATGTACTTGCCGGATTCTTCCCAAAAGCCAAAAGACAACCCAGAATCGCTTAGCAGAGTGTGTACCGCATCACTGAATTTTCTGTGCCACCTCTCTACCAAACCGTTCTTTTGGGTATGTAGGCTGCTGTAGATTGATGCTCTATGCCCTTAGCTTTCAGTTCTGCTATCACAGCGCCTAGAAACTCCCCTCCTCGATCAGTGCACTGCCTCAACAACTTGCAACCGGTCTGAGGCTCAGCAAGGGCAATCCATTCAGCAATAGCTCGTTGGGCATCTGCTTTGGACTTCTATGAAAAGGCCCAGAAAAAACGACTGAAAACATCAGTCAGTGTCAAGACGTACTGTGACCCATACTAAAGAGACGACACAGGCACGGGTCCTGTCAGGTCTGCATGGACGAGTTTGAGAGGTGACTTGCATACCGTATCTGACCTGGGAAAGGTCAGTCTGTGGGCCTTACCCTCTTGAAAATCAAGACACGCATCAGCTCTAAGACCATGAGGACAGTCCGTAGGGAGGAGACCATGCACATGATTGTGTTTGATCATGTTAGTGACCAGTTCTGTGTTGAAGTGTGTGAGTTTGCGGTGCAATAGGTCTTTCTGCCTTGAGTCAGAGGCAGTGAGGATATGTTTCTGCGGTCGATGTGACTGTATTTGCAGTAATGGAAGGAGAGTGAGGTGGTAAAGCATGTCAACATGCAAGGGACTGTCAGCCAACGGGGAAAAAGTAGCATCAAACAGCATGCAACGTATCTGTGTTAGGGTAGACATGCTTGCTTGGCGATCTAGCTGACCCCCTAAAAACAGATTCACTTTAAACTTGGGCACGTACAGAACTCCAATGAGCCACAATACCCCACCAGGTGCTTGCAAGGCCACTGTGCCCACACCCTCCACCGTCAACCCCTCCCCATATCCCGTCTTCACATCCTCCACATCATGCGCAGCATACAATGATACAAACAACTGGTGATGTGGTGACATGTGATGTGATGCAGCAGTGTCAAACAGCCATTCATGCATGGGAAGTGTGTGCAATGTGGTGACGTGAGTGTGCTAGTTGCCGGCCTAGCGACTGTGGCACGGCCATTGGTTGTGGGGGCTGCAGCTCCATGGGAGATGTCCATCCCATCGTAGGCAGTGCTGCAGTCGGCTGCTGGAGCCCTGCCATATCTGAGTAGATGTGTTTTTCCCATGCTGGCACTGGAACTGGGACAACCGAGGTGGGTGGAGCGTAGAAGGGACCCTGATACACAGATACATCAGCAGGGCCACCGGGGGATGCCATGGCGGTGGTGCATAGGTCACTCCGCCAAATGGTGCAGAGTCCCGAGATGCCGTAATTGGTGGAGTAGACCATGCTGGTGGCTGCATGTACTAACCAAATTGAGGGTGTGGCACCGGAGCGGAGAAGTGCTGTTGTTGTTGCTACTACTGCAGGGCCAGAGTCATGATACGCTGGAGGTCTAGACATGTCCGCCAGTATTGACTGGGCTTGCCGGAGTAGTTGCAAGTGCACCCTCCAACGCCACCCGGCCACGGCCTCGTCCCCCACCTGGCTATGTACCTGTTCCTCCGTTACCCCAGCTTCTTCCGCCTCTGCCTCCTCTATGACCAGATCCAGTGGAGGCACCTGAAGAGGACTGATGTATGAAGGCGCTCGGTGACGGGGCACTGGCCTCTCTCGTCTCGCCCCAAAGGATGTCCGTGTAGTAGAGTACCTCCTCGAACACCTCAGACAGGTTGGTGTTCTTGATAACTATCACCTGAAGGCGTCTCAGGAGACCTCGTCAGAACTCCTCGTAAGGGTGTCCAAGATGAAGCAAGTCTAAATCCAGCCACTTGAGCACAGAGCATGATGCTCCAAGCCCAAGCATACGGCGACGCAGGTCCATGGCCACATCCGAATACTCAGCTATCGGCGCTCTTGGCTTTGGGTACAATCCCCGGAGTCTATCGCGCAGGGTGATCACCAGCGCCATCCCTCATTCCTCATGACGGGTGGCGAGATGCTGCCAGGCCTCGTGTGGGCGTGGGGCTCCACTACATGGAACAGTGGCATCCTCCCCTTTACCGCCAAAGCAAAAATGGGGGATGGTGTAGTATTGGTCGTCAGGGAGCGCCCTGACAAGGGAAATAAAGGCGTGAAACAGGACCCGATCCTTGGTTGCATCAGTGGATGGGAGTAGATTGAGGTTCTCTAACTCATGCTCTGCCCCCCATGCTAGGAAGACATCCTTCCAAGCAAGGAAGTCCCTTGATCGCAGTGCAGGCGGCGTTAGGTCTTTATGAGATAAGACCTTGCTCAGGTCCTCCCACGTCACTGTGGCGGTACCAACTCCTCCACTACTGCCGGCACAGGCTCCAGTTTAGGGGCCACCACTAGCTCCTGCGCATGGGCCTCTCGGCGTTGATGCTGCCTGGCTCATGAATCTTATAGATCAGGGACATCCTAGGGAGGTGGTGTGAGTCCTGGATCTCCTTCTTGCGGCCGAACTAAAGTTTGGAAGCAATTTGTTGGGCCCACTTTGGGCCCACTCTTCTGACGTGAGCCCTGAGCTCGTGGGAAACGCCTGATCTTGCCTTATGAGGGTCACTTGGAACCTACATGGCCACGTTTTGGAACTAGGGACCCTGCCGTCACCTCTGAGTGGTGCAAATGATGCTTGGACTCTCCCTTTCCTCGCCTCTCCCATAGTTGAGGGCTTCTCCTTGTCTCTTGCCACCCCTGCTATCTGCACGCGGCCTAGGAGAGGAGCTTCACCATGTCCTAGGGACGTGCGTGACCTACTTTTGCGGCAGCCATGTGAATATGCTTCAGTGTGTGGCTCGGCCACCGCCCTTTTTGCTCTGTGCCGCTCTTATGCGTCGCTTCCAGGCCCCAAAAGTGGCTTTGATACCATGAGAATTGCGATGCAATTCTAATGCAACTTGTCTTGCCTCATTTGGTGAAGTAGGGAGTGAGAAATGTCTAAGTTACTTCAGCCATGGAGTTTGGACAGCCAAAAATGTCTAAGTGTCGAGCTACAGCATCGAACTGCTCGAGCGGGTGAGTCTCGCTACTTGAGGCTCACCCATGGGTGAGTCTCAAGCGAGGGCAAAAAGCCCTTGTGGTCCGCAAAACAACCAAGTAGGTTGCACCATGCCTCTCACAACGGATGAGGAAAACGTCACAAAATAAATGAAGACACATGTAGGTTTCTCGAGCCTACTTGTAGTTCTGACCACGAATCAAGAGAGATATAGATGTAGGTGTCCAAAAGCAAAGCAATGAGAGGCAACGTGAGAGGTGATGGAGCTCAGGCAGTGCTTCCAGAGGGGAGACAAGCGCACGAGAGCCGCCGGATGGATTGTAGTGTAGGTCCAACGTGGCGTGGAAAATCAGTGTGCTTTGCCACCACTCTCTTGGTCAGAATGCCCTGTGCACTCAGGTCCACACAGGAGGGAAAAACATGTACAGAAGGATTAAGAGGAATGGTACAATGCTGCGGAGGGCATTTGGACTGGGTTTGCTTGCGCATTTTTTTCTGCAAGAGGAGCCTGAGACCGTCAAGGAGGCTTTGCAGCAGAAGCACGGGGCTGAGAGGAAGGGAGCTGTAAAGTCTGAGCTTGTCTCCCATGAAGAGAATGGTACTTGGCAACTGATCGACAGGCCGGAGGACACAAAAATCATTTTTTCTAAGTGGGTCTTCAAGAAGAAGCTCACCAAGGAGGAGAAGTGGAGCAGTACAAGGTGTGGCTGGTTGCAAAGGGGTACGCCCAACGGAAGGGTGAACACTTCGATGAGACCTTTGCATCGGTAGCAAAGTTCGCCTCCATCTGCTCCATCATCTCGATGGTTGCGGCGTGCGATTGTGAAATTCACCAAATGGATGTGAAAACCGCATTCCTCAATGGCAACATGGACAAGTAGGTCCTCATGGAGGTGCCGGAAGGGGTGGACATGCCGTTATGGAAGGTTTGCCGGCTATGCAAGGCGTTGTACGGGTTGAAGCAAGCGCCACTCGTGTGGTACCTGAAAATGGACGGCTTCATGGCCAAGATTGGCTTCAAGCGCTTCGAAGCGGATCGGAGAGTGTACATGTGGAAGCAGCCGGGGTTGCACCAGATTGTGGTTCTTTACGTGGATGAACTCATCCTCGAGTCATCGGACATGGAGGAATCGGTAAACCTCCAGCGGCAGCTGGATGGTCGGTTCAAAATGACCGAAATGGACTGGCTCGCATACTACCTCGGCGTCACCATCAAGAGGGAACGTAATGCATGCATGCCGGAGATGGGGCAGGTAAAGTACGTGCAAGAGGTGCTTCGCCGCTACAACATGGAGGATTACAACCCCATCGGCACACCCATGACCACCACATGTGAGCTGAGCTTGAGCATGGGACCGAGCACTGACCAGGAGGAGATGGCAGGTGTGCCGTACCAGTCCGTGGCGGAGAGCATCATGTACGCCATGGTGGCGACGCGACCTGACCTGGAATTCATGGAGAGCCATGTGAGCCGATTTGTTGCTAACCCCAGGCCGCTACATTGGCAAGTGGTGAAGTGGATCCTCCGCTATCTCAAGGCAATAAAACAGTTGCGGCTCGTGTTTGGAGGGGGAGCGCGTGACGACTCCCTTGAGTTGGTCGGCCACTCCGATGCCGACTGGGCTGGTGATATTGATGACAGAAAATCAATGTCAGGGTACGTGTTTGTGCTCGGTGGTGCAGCAGTTTCATGGGCAAGTTGGAACCATGAATGTGTGGTACTATCCACCACCAAATCGGAGTGTATCATGCTCGTGGAAGTCGTAAAGGATGCGGTGTGGCTGCAACGGATGCAAAAGGAGATTGGGGTGCCACAAAGGAAGCCGACGATAATCAATGTGGAAAACATGAGTGCCATTAGCCTAACCCAGAATCTAGTGCTGCATAGGAGGACCAAGCACATCGAGATCCGGCATCACTATGCGCGAGGCTTGGTGACAAAACGAGGTCTGGCTATTGTGCGTTGTTGCACTAAGCACATGCTCACAGACGCCATGATCATGGCACAACCCAAGGACAGGCACGATGCAAGTTGCATGGAGCTTGGTTTGCTCTCTGAGGTTTGAAATGCTATAGGTTCCTGTTGGCCTGAGGGTAAATGTGCACCCTGGAGGGTCCCTAGCAATGGCTGGTTCACACCACCAACTGTTTTTGGAGAGACTGAAACTGTGGAGGCAACTGGTTCCAAGGGTGGCAGAAAACTGGTCAGAGAGTGAGGCAATAGTTTTGGCCTGAATTGACTGAGAATGAAAACTTGAACAAGGCTTACAAGCAGTGGAATTTTATAGCCACTAATCTAAGCTTTCCAGAACACCAAAGCATGCCAGATTTGGAGCTTCCTAGCAGATTCTATGGCTTCTAGAGTGGCCCTTGGTAGGCTGTCCCTTTCCCACCTAGGAAGGCATCCCTTCCTTCCTCTAGAAGCTTGTGCCCCTTCTTAGATTCCTCAACTTGCTTCTAGTAGGTTGGAAGGTATCCAGAAGACCAAGACACCTCTAGATGTCTTGTAGGACAAGTCACTCCTTCTAGAAGGTGTGCCACCTTCCTGGACCCTCACCTAGCCTTCTAGAACGGTAAGGAGGAATTCTAGAGTTTGAGCTAGCTTTCTGGTATCTATTTTCCACCTCCCTTGAAGCAAGGCAGAAATTCATCTTCTGGGATTTGAACCCGGGCCCCTGTCTCTTGAGGTGGACACCATTAACCTCTAAGCCACTAAAGCTTGTCTTTCTGGTGTTCCTTTTTGGAGTCACTCCTGCCATGGTGAGGAGCATTACTCCAACAGTTCCAAGGACAGGGCATCAAGGTCGTGGTGCAAGGGGGAGATTATTCATATGGCATGCTCCTTGCCATGAGTGCCATTTATCGTACTCCCTAGTTTGAACGTTGAGGAGTGATCAATAACCTGATCTGACTTGAGATTTGGATTTCTTGGATTTTTCCATGCAAGATCGAGCTTTGAATCACCCAGTTTGAGTGAGTATTCAGAAAGTTAGCCTAGCCCGAAGTTTGGGTATTGTGCCTGTGGAATCTGGTACCCGCCACGGGTAGCGGGATAATCCACCGCCAGTGATCCGAGTTCATCTCCAACAAGATCCAAATGCACCTGGGTCATGAATGAAGCAACCAGAGGGACCTCCTTGACCTGGGTGAACTTCTCCTTGACTTCTGGGCAAGGAAAGGAGCTCCGACGGGTCATCGTCAAAGCGCCTCCCCTTGCCTAGCGTGCAAGGCTAGGTGGGCGGCTCCACCAAGGGTTACTTTGATGGCCATAGCAAGGATTCTACAGCTCTAATTTGGGCATGCTTGGATGCGTTGGAAAGCTTAGATCATAGGCTAGAAGGATCTGATGTCAGTTTTTTTTTTTTGATTGATTTATAATGAACGAAACGTGTTCTTCCCACTCACATCTGTGAACCTTGTGCTCTACACTCTTCACCAAAGGTGTCCGTTGGCCGCCCCAAACATTGGTAGCGTGCATAAGTGAGAGCAAGGCATCCTTGAGAGTACATCCACACCCAATAGTTTTAACACCAATAGCTTAGTAATGTAGAGAGATATGACAACTGACAAGCACATAGCATGAATACCTGTTGCGGTGCACGGCGGGTGACGCACGCAACAATGTCAGTTTGTCATAAAACCAGCCTAAAACTACTATTTTGGTCGTAACTCTGCGCACAGGTATCCAAACGCAACACCGTCCAAACCTAGAGATGCAAAATATTGAGCCAGATGCTACATTTAGTCACACACACAAGTCCAGTATCAATCAGTGGACATACAATGCAAAACATGCAAATCGGGCTCAGAAGCCAGTCCACCAGGAAAAGTCTAGCGATTGTAGAAAAACTACAGAGCACTCCAACAAGCACCCAAGACATTGTGGCAACTATCTGAAAGCTACTGGTGGGTGGATTCACCATGTGTTGGTGCTCTGGAACCAGCTGGGTCCGCATCAAGGATCTGCACGAGCATGGGCAAGGCCGAGTGGTCACAGTAAGCTGTACAGTGTACTGTGATGGGACGACTCACATCACAACACAACACTCACATCACAAATTGACCTGACTCCCATCCTGGCTGTAGCCTTATTGATTGAAGGTTCATCAAGTAGTTCTTGCTATGGCATATGGCAGCTGGTTCCATGATTTGATGTGAACTCTTAACCCTATTAAGTCAGCCACCATCGTCATTCGAGGTGCAAAAGCAGATTCCCAACATCTTAAGAGCCTTGTGGCATCGAAGCAATGTTATGTTTGTGTGTCAGTCACAGCGATCTTTGGACTCATCGCTACTCACCCTCTAGGATGCCAGGATTCTTGATCCTGGAATTAGCATTGGCCTCAACTGGCATGTCCTCATGTGCTCTATTCTCAGTGACCACCTCCCGTGGACCATTTCATAAGCGGTCTCCTTGTTCATTCACAATGCAGTTGCGTAGAGTTTTTGTTTGTGAACCTGGTGCATCTTTAAGTTTTTCCTTTGGACAGCCAACAAGCCCGTACCCTTGACGGGTCATTGTCAGCTGTTGTTTCCAAGTGTGCAGCTGGGTTGATCTATTCCATCGCATGGTTGGATCTTTATGCTTTAACACGGGCATGCGGGTGAGACTATGTCCTCAAACTTGTGTTGTTTGCTTTCTTTTCTGTCTTCTATATTTTCATGCATGTCTTTGCCGGATATCCACCAATCAACGTTTTTGTTTTATTGTGTTCACCATAGTGTACTCTCACACAAAACATCACAAGGAGGATTCTCTTACTCCCTGATGGTATGAGAGCCGTAGAGCTCCGCCCCTATATCTCATCATACAGCACGCCAAACCAGCACCTTACGACTCTGGGCTGGGCTGGGCTGGGTGGGGCGTACATGACCTGACATCGTGGGGCCCTTGAGCTGAAGGCTCACGTTACGTAGTCCTCCGGCAGAGTTGGAGAAGGAATGCTAGCAATTTTCTTTTGGCAACTTTCCTTGTTGCGGTTACCATCTTGGTGGGGAGAATTATTCATGGCGGCGTTCTAGGCCGCCATAGCAATAGCAAATTCAGTTCTAAAACCAGCGACAACTGTTGGTGTAACTGCTGAGTAGCAGCTGCTACATGGCTTCTGTGCCAGTGGCAGACCATGCTGCAGAAGCAACAATGGGAGCAGCAGCAGCAATAGCAGTGGAGATGTTGTACGACCTGCCGCAACGACAGCAACAATAGCAACAACTGAAACAGTAGCAATGTGAAACAGATATTTTATGCAAGCAACAGCAGTAAACTCATTGCTTAAGTAGCAGAATCAGCACCAGCGGGTCTTTTGCGACAGCAGCAGCAACAACCAATGCAACAACAAGCAGCTCATACAGTAGCGTGTGGCAGGAAGCTATTCCACAACTTCATGCATTCCTTGAGCCATCTGTCAACGGGCTCTTCAACCAACAAGGTCACCCATCGTCCAGCTTTTCAATCAATGAGCTTCCCCATCAGACTTGAGCTCACCCTCAAAAGACAAAGGAAAGGAAAATGAAAAAGGCCAGACTAGTGAAATGCCCCAAAACTTCACCACAACTAAGAGAACTGCCACACGTTTGTAATTTAAATGAATGAACCATAAATGAACCATGTCCCCTATTCAAAAACTTCATGACAAGATGCCACGAATCTATCGATTAAAGATTGAATGCCATCACTTGAGTAAAATTTGGGAAACATTGAAAAACATGTGGCATATGTCCCTAGTACTCACACGTGGATGAGCACTTATTGGGAAAGGACATAGAACGAAACCATAGGTCTTGCAAAATTAATTGTGTGATACATGGGAAAACTTGACGACAATGTGCCATGTCTTTGTAGATAGATGACAGAATACCATCACTTCAGTGAATTTCGGGGAATCTTAAACATTTGTGGCACATGCTCCAGACATTCATCCGTGGTCAAGCACGCATAAAACAAAGACATGGAACGGAACCTTTGCCTTCCTGTTTGTGTGAAAAACTGCCACATTAACCTTAGAGGCCAGGGTTTGTGAAAACATACTCACCCCAACGACATGATAACAAAACATGGTTGACTCTCAATCATAGATACTTGGTGCTCAGAAAGACCACTGACGATTGTATTGTCGCCAATGAGATCAAAGTTAGTAAACCATGAAGTTTTTGTTGAATTTGACAGAACTGGTAGAATCGATGCAATGATGCCCCTAGTATGATGTAGATGGCTACTAACCAGGTTCAGATTACACACAATTTTTCACAGTGGGAGCAGTCTTCTTTTAATATACAAAGTAGTGACATCCTTTCATCAAAGTTTCAAAACGGGAGCATTCCTCATTTTAACCTCAAACTCGGGGCATTTCACATTTAATCACAAGTATGGGGGCATGTAACCAACTGAACTCATGGAAAAGGGGGGTGAGCTTCGCAACCATTGGTCAATCTTGGGTGAACCCTGGTGTGCCTTCTTTGTGGATTTCTTCCAAAATAAGCTCTTTCTTTTGGTACTTCCTCAAATTGTTTATTTCTCTCTTGTCATCTTTTTCCCTATTCCTGGTTGAGGCCAGGCATCCGGGGTTTGGTTCCAATTTCATGGAAGACCAATCCTTGGGCACCTGTCTGAGGTCTTGTCCCTTTCCTTTCTTTTCTATAATCCCCCAGTTGAGACTCTTATGCGTGGGAATTGGACCTCGTGCAGTGGGAGACCACCATTTTCAAGTCGTTGGTTGTTCCCTTGCCCGCGCTGACGCCCTCGGAGATCTTCGTACCTCATCCAGGGTGGCGCTGGATGCCACCACTATTCTACCCCAACATCTAGGGGCCACCCTCCCCTTCATAAACTCCTCCAGCATGGATCCAGCCGGCAACTTCAACCTTCTCTTCTCCATCTATCCCCTCTAGTCCCTTCACATCTCCTGTTGGGTTACGGCATGATTCGGACGCGTTTGCTCCAGCTTTCACTGCCCCTCTCTAGTCTTGACTTTCTCACTCCCCCCTTTGGTTTGGCTGACGAGTTTTAGGATCACCGTTAGTTTTTTGGACGGAGCCCATCGGGGCACGTCGTATGGTGGGGCTTTGTAGCCTGTGGATTGACATGAGCATTGGCAGTCGTTTACCCTGCCTCGTCTCCTTGCTGTGAGTTCTGGATGTGTTGAGCACTTTTCTGGAATTGTTTGCAGTGTTTTCTAGTGTCATGTGTCGGCCCCATGTTGTGTGTCAAGTTCCTTTTGGATCATTGACTCCAGAGCCACTCATCACATGACATCTAGTGCTGCGTTTGTCTTGTTGGTACTTGTTGGTGACGTACGCCTTCGCTGCACGAGCTATGGACATATGTTGCAAGTCCAGGGCATTGGTGTTGTGCATTTTTTTGGTCCATCAGACAATGTCTTCTTCCGCGCTTTCCTCTTTGTAGTTGTGCTTGAGGTCAGCTTGCTATCTGTCATTGCCCTAGATTATCACGACATGGAGTTTTTCTTCTCGTGGATTCAGCACTGTGTCGTTGTACTTGTGTAACTATCGCGTCCTTTGTGGTCTAAATTGTACAAAGTTGTATAGTGTGTCCTTGTTTGCACCGTCGTCCAAAACCTCACTATTACAGCCACTATCACGGTACATGCACACGTTGCTCCCTCACTTTTGCCTCAACACACACATTTTCTCCGTCGCTGCCTATGTCACATGCTTATAGCTGACATCCACAGCCTCCTATTTTGTCAGCCTGTCATCGGTCTTGAACCTAGAACACTTCTTAAGCCAGGCACTACTGATTGCCTTAAATGCAAACCAGGCAAGCTTCATCACCTTTCCCTTCCAATGTCTGACTCCTACACACTTCATGTACTTGCCCATGTCCAAGCACACCTCATGGGTCCTCTCTCTGATTGTTTTCTGGGAGATATCGGACAATACGTGTTGTGTCTCATACATTAATTTTATTTTTTTGCTGGATCTTTGCCCTTCACCAAAAAAATATGTTGGATCCATGATTGAGTCTAGGTTTGTCCAAGTTGAGTGTGCATGCCATCGTAAGCTGTCAGCGTTTGACTTTGATTGTGGTGCAGAGTTCATGGGATCCACAGTCGGTTTCCTTTGGTCCCAAGGAGTACATTTGGAACTCTGTACTTTGTACACACCACAACAAAACGGAGTGTCAAAATATTCACACTCTGGCTGACGGTGTTTGCAGTCTTCTTGACGAGCCTAATCTCACCCTGCTATTTGCATTTGAGGTCATTTTATACATGACATGGGTCTAGAATCATGTTTCCCACGGCCCATCGCCTCCTCACATCACACTGTCTGAGTGATGGTATGGTCATCGTGCTGACCTCCGACTTGCTTGTGTCTAAGGTAGTAATGCCTACGTTTGGCTCCATGAGGACAAACGCAATGGCGAGCTCTCTCTTCACGGTCGTCAGTGTCCCTTCCTTGGTGTCTCCTCGCAGTCCAAGGCCTTTCGCTTCTGGAACTCTAAATGTGGTCAGGTTGTTCGTTCTCATAATGCTCTCTTCTTTGAGAATAACTTCTCGACATAATCCATTGTGTTGCTTACACCCTTCTCTTGTCCAAGAAGAGGTGGTATCTCTATAGTACCCTTTTCATAGTGGCCACACTCTGTTTCCCACTCCCTGTATGACGGCATCAACCCTTTTTGCATCCGCGTCATTGCTTGCATCATCTCCTATGATGTTTGCATTTTCAGCGAATACACATCCTTCCACATCTTCTTCTTTGTCTACATCATGCCTTGTCGCATCTGCGTCTTAGCCTGTATCTGTGTCTTAGCCTATATCTGATTTGGCGCCTGCATCATACCTTGTCGCATCAAATGCGTGGCCTGTTTTGTCCCCTGTTGTATGTGCGTCATTGCGTGCATTATCCACTGTTTCATCAGCGTCGCCAATTATCGTATCCACGTCATCACCTGCATTGTCTTCTCCCACGTTGTTGATGGTGCCCGTAACATCGCTTACGTTGCCTGTTTTGGTCCCATTTTCAACCGACCCAGTTGCACCCTTGTAGCCTCTTATCTCATTGTTGTTCATTTGTGTGCCTGGCATTTGTTTCAGTTTCTTGCATTATGTGTCTCACTATGCCCCGCCTGCTCGTTGCACTCGGGTAGCCCCTCTGGGCCTGTGGGGTCTACCCGTCTAGTGCATGGTGATGTCATTGGTCCCACACAAGCTACTCCTACTGCTGGTCTTGACACTCGCGGCTTGACGGTGGATGTGGTTCAACTTAACACCGCATTTGGAAACTCCCTCATCACTAGTGAGTTGACAAATGTTGTTACGACTCAATATGTGGTCATTTAAACCACAAGTTGGAGGTGCCAACGTACAGTTCCTGTACAACAATTGGCTTACAGGTCGTCACCACAGCTGTAAGCATCAGGTGCAACCCCTAAGCAATATTGTGCTCCCAACTATGTCGTTATTTGTTTACAACAAAGTATGAGGCCATAATTATACTACGAGAACATGGCAGTGGATGAGGGCATTGTCCATGCCCCACTAAAATGGGACTTTGCCTATTGGGAGGAAGACACCATGTTATCAACATCAGTTCAGGCACTCTGCGATGTCGTTATCCATGATTTGTTCACTTGTCCAGTGAGTACATAGTGAAAATATCACTTTTGGGTTTTGTTTATGTTCATCATTTGGCCCGCAAAGTGAGAGGTAAAAGAGTTTCATTTGTTGTGTCTCAAGGCGTAGGAGGGATAAGATTTTCCTTTTGATTTGGACACACATGGTATGTTAAACATCATCCTTAGTGGCAACATTGTATCTTCCTTTTGTTTTTTCAATGTAGAATATGACACAAAGTCATGCCGTATTACAGAGTGGTGGGCAAAGGGCAAATTTTGGGTTTCATTTATGTTCAGCAGTTGGCTCGCAAAATTGACATGCTAAAGAGTGTCATTTTTTGCCTTTTCCCACCTCTTTGCGGTGCCTTACAGCGTAGGAGGCATATGAAAGAAGATTTTCCTTTTGATTTAGAAATGCATGGTTTTCTAACATCATACTTAGTGGAAGTATTGTATCTTCCTTTTTCTGTTTCAATGTAGATGATGATACAAAATCATATCGTATGTTAGGTACCAGACAGGTACCATTCAGATACCATATTTTCTGTCTTATCACTTCTTCAAGTATCAGTTATGCTTAAGACAACGTAATCTGTACTTCCAAGTATTGAAAGACATGAGAAAAAGCACTAGAAATTCTTAAAAGCATATTGTGCCTTGTTGTTTGACACAACTGTACTACAACGACTTTACACTTTGATTCGTGGTTTGACTGTGTTCAACTGTACACAGTCTTCAAGACATCGCGTTCTGCTTATTCGATATCATCATGAAAGTCTTGACTCTTTTGGTCAAAATTAAACATACACAATGTATGTGTGATTGCCAGTCAATTGATCCTGCTTGTTGATGCAGTTACCAAGACACCGACAACGGATAAGCCTATTTTCAGTGAACACCGTGCACTTTGATATTTGTATCATGTTCTAATCCTGCATACCTCTGTGTCCAAAAGTGGATTGCTTTGTCGAGCACTTTGGTTTTCTAAAATTTTAAACATCTGGCTAACAATGTTTTGTTTGACAGAGTCTGCACGGTATACTTAGGGGATGCACCCAGTGCCATAGGTATTAGTAGAGTTGTGCACAAATCACCACAGTTGTAGTTATTATTCTGGCTTCAATGTTTAGGCCAGAGGAGATGTTTTCTCCATCATGCAAGCCGTGCATGTTCTAGATCCTAGCGCATGAACAACTTGGTTATTTCATTACGTATAAGGAATTGGTACGATGGAGATTAACCATTGTTGTTGATGTCAAACTAAGAAATGTTTGACCTTCTCCAAAACTGTATTCAACGGTATGCAAACTGTCTCAAGTCCTCCTTTAGAGGTAGTCAATTTGTACTGCTATCGGAAGAAATGAAGGGTGACATGATTGCTAAGTGCAAGAGCAGCAGGCCCACCAAGATGTTTTCCCATAATGATCATGATCAGCAAACATCAATGTTGTATGTGCACCATACCACTCGGACATTGCTCTGCATTAACATGTCAACGTGCAATGTATCTAAACACAAACATGAATTAATTTTCAACAAGGAGTTTGACTATACAAGTGCTCTTTCTTTCACTGTGATATCACTTATGGCCAAACGATGTGTTACTGACACTTCAAGAAGCAACATTGGTTCACTTGTAAACAACACCACACCTGGGAATAGAGTGTACTCGAGACAAAGGTACAATCAAAACTGATATGGATTCTGCAATCAATACTGGAATTCATGAAAAAATCATTCATCTATGGTGAGAATACAATCAAGATCTGTGCAAGTTTTGCATAGGTTGGCATTTTTGTGAAGTTTGCTATTGGCAGGTTGATAGTCTAACCATTACCTGCATAAAAATTGCAACCAATACTTCTGTGAATAGCACAATTGGTTCTTGTGTTCTTAGTGCAATTTTCACTCACATGAATGGTGCAAAGGGCACTCACATCAACATGCAAGTGGCACTCATGTGATCAATGTAACTTGCACGTCTATCATTGGCGCAACTTACACTCACAATTACAGTACATGCGACACTTGTTTTATGCATTCGAATCTTTCTTTCAAATCACTAATTGCACTTCCACAATTAGCATCCAAGTGACTGGATGGAAGCAGCACTTACAGTGCCTTTTATTTCTAGGCTTTATCATTTGTCTTAAGGTACATCACCATTTGAGTTCCTAATCCGGTGCAAATAACCACAGCTGCATCAGGCACAAAGAAAGTTATTTGGTGGGCATGAAGCAATGTGAAATTTCTTGCATTGAATCTTTCTCATTTTAAACATTGAATCTCATTCACAAAGTTGAAAGATGGTCCCCTCCCCACTCTTCCTCCCTTGATCATACCGTGGAACAGGAAAAATGGATTCAGAATACCAAATTCTTGTAGAGCTCAATCAGGGCGTCTTGCCATTTTGTAATCAGTTAAACTTGGGTTCCAATGCAGTTGTTACATTAGGTTCATTGGGCCAAACTTTGGGTGTGTGTGTGTGTGTGTGTGTGTGTGTGTGTGTGTGTGTGTGTGTGTGTGTGTGTGTGTGTGTGTGTGTGTGTGTGTGTGTGTGCGTG